>RCUC01035945.1:0-11114 GCA_003697995.1 Taxidea taxus jeffersonii
GATTCTTACCTATCAGGAAGCATGGTGATAAAAGGGACCCAGACCCCATGGTCACCTCGATCTCATTTCTATTCGCAGCCATTTTAAGACTTAGCAATGTCACGGTCGCTGACTCTTACTACTTTTCCTAATAATCCAAGATTTTACCCAAACTAAGTTCATCAGGACCCAAAGAGTGTAATTTTGGAAACATGGCATCAAGATCTTTAATCTAGGAAAAAAGATTCCACAAACTCCATTGAATGAAAGGCCTCCAAGAGAGCTCACTGGGAAAACCTATCTTTCTTTTATTTATTTATTTTTTCATAGTGCAAATTGATGAGAACACCCAAAATCAGACTCTGGCAAATCAAATCAAGAGGGAATGTATGTTCTGAGGGGCAGGAAAGCATGCTTTTGGAAAAGATTTTAGAAGGAAAAAGGAGACCCAGCCTATTTTTTTTTTTACATTGCCTTCATTGCCCAAAGCTGAAAATTTCTCAAGCACTGTAGAACAAAGTATTGATCCAAACGTGTCCTTTCATACTCAGCTTTGTTACCACTTAGAAAAATGTAACATAAACATCATTTTTTTTTAACTCTACAAGCTTAGAGCTTAGTCTCACAAGTAGCCAGTGGATTTTGCTCAATGACTTAAGTGTCAAAAGATCAGCCTTAAAATGTATAGATTAAATTCCCCTCGTTGGTATCCTGTGACTAAATGGTACTTCATCAGACATCCGTTAAGGGATGGTACAGAAAGGCAGCAGACAGGATACAGTGAGCTTTCGGGGTTCTTCTCGTAACTAATGTGTGTTTCAGGTAGTTAGCCTATAGGAACCCGAGGGGGGACTCATCTGACCTGAATGTTCCTCTCGGCGGACAGAGGTCGGAATCTGGAGTCTGGTGTAATGTTCTTGTAGTTCCCCAGAGGAGGGGGACTGGAGCATCCATTAACATGATTCCGTGTATCGATAGTGAAATAGCATCAACTGCAGACCCTCCGATGAAATACGGCTTTACCACCAGAGCTGAAATTGCTAATAGAATCCTCTAAGGTAAACAGACGAGAGGTTTGAGACGATTAAGAAGTTGGGACCCTTTTTACAACTATGTGTTTCCATTTTAGACAATGTCCATTAGCTCTTTGAAACCTAAGGTGACTCCTCTTACTTTATACCTCCTCTCCCCTCCCATACTTCTCTTGCTCCATGTTTCTTGCTTTTGTTCTTGAATGAGGTCAGCATGAATGACTTCCATACTCCTTTCTGCAATTGTTGTTCTCTGGTTTGTCTCATCTTAGTTTCATATTTAAATGAATGCAGTGTTTCTCGTCCTTTTTACCACAGTTTGTTTCATCCCAAATTCTTGATTTTGACTCATCTTGTTTGGAGTAATTTTCTAACAAGTGCTTTTTTTCAAGAAGGACTTATGGGCGCTACGTCTGTTGCCTTTGTTCATATTTGAGGATGTCTGGAGTAATCTTCGCATCTGAATGAAAGCATCTCATTTCCTAAGATTCTCCCCGCCCCCACCCCTACCCTCACCCTGGAAGGTCAAAAGATACTTATCCATTGTTTTCATATTGACCATTACACATCACACCAAATCTCTCTTGACAAACAGGATGCCCTTTAGAAGAAATTTTCTTTTATTACATCTATAAATACTATTCCAATTTCTGGGCTCGCCACCTTAGAAACCGAGAGAGCCCTGTGCTGAATCGTCTTCTCTGTCTACTATGCCTTTCATCTCTGCTTTAATTTTTTT
Organism: Taxidea taxus jeffersonii; assembly: GCA_003697995.1. Taxonomy (NCBI): domain Eukaryota; kingdom Metazoa; phylum Chordata; class Mammalia; order Carnivora; family Mustelidae; genus Taxidea; species Taxidea taxus. Next base: position 1,750 of record RCUC01035945.1, read on the forward strand.
AATCTCTTTCCCATTTTTTCTGTGAATTCCCTGGAAATAGCTCAAGTCTTCTCTACAAGTATTCAACATAATTTCATGTTCAAGTCCTCCTTAAGAACACATGAAAGAATTATTTTAACTTATGCCATGCAAAAGAAGGAACCATATCCAGCCAAAATAGATAGGAATGTCTCATTACATGGAGGATAATTTGTAGTGGAAAATTCACTTAAAGTAAATACTCTGAAGTAAACAAGGACATGACTGAAATTTAAAATTATGAAGATAAGTTTATCTCAGTTTAGTTTATGATCTGTTAATTCTTTTTTTTTTTTTTTAAAGATTTGTTTATTTGTTTTAGAGAGAAAGATCATGGAAGGGAGGGCCAGCGAGAGAGGGAGAGAGAGAATGTCAAGCAGACTCCCCACTGAACACAGAACTCCATGGGGGTCTTGATCCCAGGACCCTGAGATCACCATGACCTGAGCCAAAATCAAGAGTCGGGTGCCTAACAGTCTGAGCTACCAGGCACCCTGGATCTATCAGTTTTTAAAGGATTGACCCTTGGAGTTTAAGGGCATCATTTCTTTTTTTTTTTTTTTAATTTTTTTTTTAAATATTTTTTTTAATTTTTATTTATTTGTTATAGAGAGAGAGAGAGCAAGCACAGGCAGACAGAGAGGCAGGCAGAGGCAGAGGCAGAGGGAAAAGCAGGCTCCCTGCCGAGCAAGGAGCCTGATGTGAGACTCGATCCCAGGACGCTGGGATCATGACCTGAGCCGAAGGCAGCCGCTTAACCAACTGAGCCACCCAGGGGTCCCAAGGGCATCATTTCTTGACAAAATTGTGTGGTGGCTTGTTATAATATCCTTTCCTTCACACTTGACTTTAGTGAAATGACCATAAGAAGAGCCATTTATAGAAAAACACTAAGGAGCCTCAATAATTCTTCTAAGAGCCTCTCTTATCCCTTTGACATTTAAATCATTGTTTTCCAACATACCTACTATATCATGTCTTTGTTGATTTTCTATTTTCTTCAAATGTTAACTGATCTAAAGCTGTGTGATGTTTAAATGTTGTGATTAGAGTGATTCTTCAACATTATTTTTGGGAAATCCCACACTATCGGCAGAGTTTTTTATTTAACTTTGCAATCAATTCCTATTGAATTTTTCCGTGTTACTGCTGGATGCTGTGAGAGGACCAACCCAGACACTGATGTGAAAGACACTAGTTTTAATGTTCAGGTGGATGAAAATTTTGTACAAGTTGGGTTTTGTGAATGCCTTTTACTTTCCATTTCCCTATACAACTTATAATTCCAAGAAACTAATTCATAAATTCATTTTTTAAACACTTATTACACACCATAAGGAAGACTTTTAGGAACGATTTTCAAAGGAAAGGTTTCAAGAGAAACTACTTTGGTGGGGGGTTGGCAGGAGAGGAGAGAGATGACACTCAACATACAACAAGGACAAGTGGAGATTGATAGCCAAGGGGCAGGGTGAGGGCAGAGGATAGAAAATTATCAAGAGGAAACATTGAGCCTAGAGGAATTCTTGCAAAACCAATTCAACAAGACTCTTGCTAAAGGCAGGCAGGGTGATAAGATACCCAGGGCAGGAGATAAGGAATTTCATCAGATATTGAGGGTGACCACATACCAAGGGTAGGAGATTTTCTTTAACAGATTCAGCAGAATTCTTCTTAAAACTGAACTGAACAGGACAAGGACAGAGCCCAATGTCAAGACCTAGTCAAAAAAGAGGACTCAAGTTGATCAAAAAGAGTCTCTGTCAGTGGGTCTTTGTCCTAGTACTAACCAAGGTTTTCTCCTTTTTTTCGTGTTGGTGTTTGTACGTTGCCCTTTGGCAGACTTTGTAGCAAAGTCTCACATTGGACAGACACATCCTTTCTTGAAATAAGGGTTATTAGCCAATTTCAGAATTCTGAACCGCCCCCCCGGCAACTACAATTAACCGTGGCTTCCTCTACTTGCTAATTTATGAATCCAAATCAGGCTAGGTTCTCCAAAAGGGTCACTTCATCCTGTCAAAAAGTGTTCTTTTACTTATCTCCCCAAAATGTCCCTTTCTCCATGCTGCCATAGAGCGGGGAGTTTTATAAACCTCTCTGGATTTAGGTAGGAAAAGACTACTTTCAGGCTGATGGCTAACAGGAAGACACCCCCGTTTTTCAAAATTCCTTTTCCTGTGGCTGTTTCCTGGTAACTCCCTCTATCAGATATCCCCCTGAAGCAGCTGGAATCAACACTCCTCTGACTCCCGGCTTGCTGAGGATTTCCTTTTTAACTCTTTCACATCTAAGGATGTGTGGTTAGCTCTGGGCCAATTGTAATGGGCTAAAATTGCAAGAGACCATGAGCCTAACTTATAATCAGTCCACTGTCATCCAAGGAAAGTATAATAGCTCTATTTCAAATGACTTCTTCATGCAGAAAATGTATAAATCACGACCAGGATGGCGTAACATGAGCTGTTCTTGGGTTTATTATTTCCATTTCGAAAGCATATTTAGTCACCCTGTATGCAAGGTCAGGATTCCCAAGGCATAACAAGCCACTAGATCGATGAAGTCTTTGTAGACAATTATACATTGATTCAAATTTGGGTTCTGTCACTTACCATCTTTGGGAACATGATAAGTAATTTAGCCGATGTGCCCCTCAATGACACTGTCTTTAAAGTGGAGGAACAGTGCGTCCTTCACAAGACCTCTGGGAAGATCAGGAGTTTATATGTCGAGGACTTAACACCCCCTCGGCCTTTAGCAGACTCTCGATCATTGGTAACTATCCTGAATTCCAACTTATGTGTTACTGGTAAATACCATTTTTTCTGTAAAGACAAAAACTTTAACATTGTTGCCAGAATTTTCATAATCCAAGAGCTCAGAGGAGTTGCTCAGTCCCTGCTCTGGGCCCAGTTGTTCTGGGGACACGCTGGAGAGCACTTACTTAGTAATGTCTTACCTGCCTTCTTCCCAAGGGGGATGCAAGCCACGAAGGGACCTGAAGTAACAGCAGCTCCTTGAACTTTGACTTCTTGGAGCCTCAGGCTTCCCATCCAATGGACTCCCTCATTTCAGCCTCCAGTCACATACTTAAAAGAGATTAACATCTCACCTGAGGGGGCCTGTGACAACCAGCTAACAAATAACCCAGTGAATCTTCAATCAGTACCCAGCACCCCTTCCCACTCGACAAAACGTGAAAACAGAAAAAGGATTTTCCCCGCAAGAATTCCTGTTAGATATACTACCTTGACCTGCACCTTGCCAGTTCAAACCGTGAAACTTAGAATCTTTTATGGTTACTGGGAAAATTCATAGTTTATCATATTTTGTCGGCTGAAGAGGAAGAAACGAATTGGCCAGGTTCCTGGGGGAAAGATAGCCTGTCATATTTGCCGAGATTTATTTATGAAAAAGCACTCAGGATGAGACTTTTGTGCAATGCGCTCCCCTCCTGCTCAGAGCACCGTTATGTGCAAAGCGAACAGAAGAGGCTCCCAAACTCGTCGGGACTGAAGGTAAAGGAGGGGACTAAAATAAAGAATGTGGGGGGACACTCTCAACTGGCATCACTTAAACTTCTTGATTATTTAAACTTCTGCAGAATAATGATTGCATATTTGAAAGTAATACATCTGTTCCTTTCCCTCCCCACCCCCATGTGGTTTTCTAATCCCGAGGTAATTACATTTTGACAAAAATTTATTGGGACATCTGTTTTTTCCCTTAGATCTGCAGGTCACTGTGTGACTCTAACAGCAGCCCAGCGGAGAGCTGAGCTGGGGAAAGAGAGCACAATAGCTGGCAAGATCCAGGGCGCCCTGGGCGGTGGGTTTCAGTCAGTTAGAGACAGAAATGGCAGTCCCCTGGTGCCACCAGCCTGCACCTTGTGTGCTGCCTGGCTTGCTGGCCTCCTAGGGTGAGGGGAATAGTAGACATGGTGGGGGAGGGGAAGGGGGAGGGCTGGCTGGTAACAGGCTGCGGCGTGCATCAAGATTCATGCATTTTCTAGGTTGGCATCCAACATAAAAATAATTCATGGAGGGAAGAAGATGGGGATACAATGCACAGGCCATATGTTTGGAACCCCAGCCCATAATGGCTGGCTGTGGTTACCAGCGTCTGGTGCCACCAACTAGATTAAATAATGGTACCCTACGGAGGCACAGAGACCAGAAAGAGTCCTCTAACTTCAGCATTTGATAAACCAGAATAACCCAGGAACTTTACCCATACCTAAAACCTCTCTTTCAATTTTTTAAAAATCACAACTTTACATCAGCCCTCTTTTCGGTGGATAAACAGCCAAAACTCCCTACCTTCTATTTTTTTCTGCAATTCCCATCTCCCATAGGAAATGCCTCTATCAGAATTCCACAGGGAGTGCCTTTTCTCCCTGTGTCTCCACCTTCGAGCTCTCATAAGGAAGTTCGTTTTCCTGAAGTGTCCAACCCAGTATCTTGGCCTCACTTTTGAAAAAGAGTCTGAGTGACTTGCCTTCTGTGCCAAATGAAACCTTGGAACACTGTGGGGGTGTTTCTGCCATTAAGAACGTAAATAAGAATTTCCATAACTAAATGAAGTTCCATTTCCCTTCCCCCTAGTTTATTGATTAAAAAAACTAAAGGAATCATAACCAAGATATTTCATAGAGACAGAAGACAACACTCAAATACTTTCTTTTTTCCTGAAAAGGATCAAACTACCATGACAGTGATTCCATATAAAAATCCACTCCCTGAACCAAATTTAAGAAAGAAAGAAGGCTCTGGATAGAATAGCACATCTCTTCCATGAATAGGAAAGATAAAAGTCATGCTATTTCTTAAATTTCTTTATGAAGTACTGAACAGGAATGAGTTTCCAGTTTTCAGATGGAAACACTGACACAGAGGGGCAAGGAATTAAAAGTTATTAAGAATCATGTTCCACACTTGGGCGTGGATCTCAGTTCTGGGCTCCATTCTTTTGATTATCAAAGTGTCCAGTGATAAGTCACCATCCAGTAGATTCTACAGAATCCTGGTTTCCCCTGAGGTAACTGGTAGTCTGTGGGGAGGAAGGAAAAAAAAAAAGGTGTTTCTCTAGAATGAGTTTGGAAATACTGAGCTTAAAAAGAAACTTGAACAGGGGCACCTGGCTAGGTCAGTTTGTGGAGCATGTGACTCTTGATCTCAGGGTTGTAAGTTTGAGCCCCACGCTGGGTGTAGAGATTACTTAAAAATAAAATCTTAAGGGGTGCCTGGGTAACTCAGTCGGTTGAACATCCGACTCTTCATTTCAGCTCAGGTCATGATCTTAGGGGTGTGAGATCAAGCCCTGCATCCAGCACCATGCTCCATGGGGAGTCTGCTTGTGCCTCTTCCTCTGTTCCTCCCCTGCTTACTCACCCTCTCTAGCTCACAATACATAAATAAAAAATACTTTAAAAATGAAATCTCAAGGAAAAAAAAGCTTAAGCAGGTTCTTTAAGGCTGGGAGTCTTTCGTTTGCTGTGAATTATGGAGCTCAAAGACAGGAACAGATGATAGGGACGGGTATCTTAGCACAGGTTGCCATAGCAGGACACTGTGGGGAAGATGGGGCTTAAACCACAGAAATTCAGTTCTCATAGTTCTGGAGGCTTGAAGTCCAAGATCAGGGTTCTAGCATGTATGGATTTTGGTGAGAGCTCTCTTCCTAGCTTGCAGCTGGCTGTCTTCTTGCTGTGTCCTCACATCAGGGAGAGAGGCTCCGGTGTCTCTTTCTCTTCTTCTCAGGTCACTGACACCATTGTGGGGTCTCCATTCGCATGCTCTCATAAAACCCCATTATCTCCCAAAGGCCTCACCTCCTTATACCATCTCATCAGGGGTTACGGCCTCAGCATGAATTTCTGGGAGGACACATACATCCCACAACAGGGTGTTGCCCAAACTTTTTGACTGCAGAAGAATGAGGTTTAAGAAATGCCAAACTAGGGGGCGCCTGGGTGACTCATGGGTTAAAGCGTCTGCCTTCGGTTCAGGTCATGATCCCAGGGTGCTGGGATAGAGCCCCGCATCAGGCTCTCTGCTTGGCAGGGAGCCTGCTTCCCTTCTTCTCTCTCTCTCTGCTTACCTCTCTGCCTACTTGTGATGTCTGTCAAATAAATGAATAAAAAATCTTTTTTAAAAAATGCCAAACTAGACTCCCCCTCATTTGATGATACAAAATGAGTATCTTAATTATATCATGGGGGCAGGGCACATAGAAATACTCAATTATTTTTGGAATGAACTCATTCACTCTTTGTGATATTTATTTATTTTTTAAAATTTTTATTTATTTGTTTGTCAGAAGAGAGAGAGAGAGAGAGAGTACAAGCAGGAGGAGAGGCAGGCAGAGGGAGAAGCAGGCTCCCCACTGAGCAAGGAGCCTGACTCGGGATTTGATCCCAGGACCCCAGGATCATGACCTGAGCCAAAGGCAGATGCATAACTAACAGAGCCACCGAGGTGTCCCTTCATGATATTTATTTTCATGGAGCGTGTAGAAAATGAATCATGGCGGCAGTACTAACCGCGGTCAAGAAACTATAGGGCACAGGCGTTGTGTTCATGGAGATGCAGAAGTGACGGTGAGGGTGTCCGGAGCAGTTAGGAGGAAGGCAGTGCACATACTTAGGGTGACGCTCACCATTGAGTGCATACTCTGATCCAGCAGCCAGGCTGTTTTGGGGGAAGAAAGGGGTATGTGGTATGGGAGGGGAGGGAAGGGTGCATGGTATGGGGGAGTGAGGGGCAGAAGGAGAGGGAGAGAGAGAATCTTAAGCAGAATTCTCCCCCACATGGAGCAGGAGTCAGATTTCAATCTCACGACCCTGAGATCATGACCTGAGCTGAAATCAAGAGTCAGATGCTTAACTGACTGAGCCACCCAGCTCTTAACAGAAGAGCCACCCCTTCTCTGTTGCTCTTCTAAGTAAGGCTTCATTTGAACAAATTTATTAGGACTTTTGAATTAAACTTCCAAAAAGCCATTGTTATACTCTTCTATTATTTCACTTAATTTTTTAATTCTTTCTTTTCCTCGTCCTAATTTCTCTAATTTATTGTTTTCTTGTGTTATTGTACTGGAATTGCCCAATGTATTCATAAATATAGACACAAAACCTATTTTACTGTGGTGGGACTTGGTTTGGTTTGCTTCGCTTCTCCAAAGCAGAGGAATCAAGTTCAATATATAGAACAAAAATAAACTTCCGGGATAACAAATTTCAATGTCTCTGGGTTAGAGATGGTAGAAATCCTTGGAAAGAAAATAGACTTGGGCTTTTCACTTAAAAAAAAAAAACAAACCCTCCAAAATCCATGATATTCCTCATGCTATTTTTCAACATGAAATGCTGCTGCTCTTCTACTCTTCCCATCAAATCCTAGTCATTCTCTAAGAGGCAACTTAAACACCTCTCCCATAAGCCTTTCCCAGGTCCCTAAGAGAACCTACCTGTCCCTCTCTAGTGCTCCCATAGCCCCTCTATCTTCCACTGTGCCTCACTTTAACTGTGCACAAAATGGGAATAATGACATTGTCACTGCATCGTGGTAAGTCTTGTAGGTCACAATCTCCCACGCTACCCTGGCACTTCCCTGCTCCTTAAGACACAGAACAGTAGCAGGAAAGCACTAGGTATCTAAAGATTGTTTGTGGAGACCAGCAGAGCATAGAGCTGGGGAATTAGGAAAGCGTGGTTGGAGCCCTGCCTCAGCCTCCAACTTGCTGTTGGGAAGCTCACTCCACCCCTCTGCCCCCCCCCCCACCGCCCCCCCCCCCCCCCCCGCCTCCACCTCTGGCTCACCCTGGAGACAAGGCATTGGGTTGGGTGATCTCCACCTCCAGCTGTCCCCAGACACGGCAGAGCTTTCTATGACGAAAATGCATGAACGTTTCCTTCCCAGATGGCCCCATCAGAAAACAGCCAGTAGCTCAGAGAGAACATTCGGTGCACAGGTCCCACACTGACATTTTAAGTCAAACACAGATGAAAATCTCTCAACGCCCAGATGAAAATAATTTGGTCTTCCCCGAACCTATTTTCCCGTCACCCACATATTCGCAATCACTGTTTCAATTTTCCCCTCTCAGACATCACGGAGACATCTTTCAAGAAAAACAATACGCGCCCAAACCCAGCAGCCTGCCTGGAAGGGCTCGGATGTGCTCATTAGAGCATGGGGGCTGTGTGGGGCCGCGCTCCCTCCACGCACAAAGAGCAGCAGCTGGATGGACAGCCCGCCGAGGGTGAGCAGAGGGCCCTCTGCCAAACGCTGTTCCTTTAATTCACCTAAACGCTGACCTTGAAAAATTGCCCTTTATGGGATGTGATGAGGTGTGAATTCAATCTCCATCCTCACTTGGGGCTTGTCATTTTCTGCACCGTGATTGCCAGTTGTCCCAGACCACATCAGCCAGACCGGCAGAGGGTCTGGGAAATTGACAAGGTCCTCTGGGGAAGGCTGACATCAAAAGACCCACCCCCGCAAACTCATTTCAGTCATGCCCCTCTCTCTTGCCATTATGATTTTTTTTTTCAGTCACACCAGGTTGGTACCCATTCAATGACATCACTGGTGGGCCTGAGCTATATATACCCTCTTTGATGGGCAGGCAAAAGGGGGTGCTCTTCTGAGAGCAGGCTTGGGAAGTTTCTCTGTGCATTCCCTTTCCTCCTTAAATTCTCCAGCTCCTGACCCAAACCAGCTCACACCATACTTATTCTGAATGTTCCAAAAGGGTGAGAGAGGGGAGCGGGCATTCTGCAATTTTTCTTGTGCTCAAAGAATCAAATGCAGTCAATTTAACTTCATCAAATCACTGACAACAGACGCTGATACAGAGGATGGAAAATATGCAAGGCCAGAGAACAGCCAAAATCCTACAGTTTCTATCAGTATTAAAGCCAGATGTTCCATGGGCTTTTCAAATTTGATAAAAACCCCCCGACGATAAAGGTTTTTCCCTGGATCGGTTGGTCCCGGGGCCCATTCATCAGTACGTGGGTCACGCGGCACCACACCAGGATAACAGGTAACATTTAAGGCAACCTGAGGGTTTCTGGGGAGGCTAGACAGGTCCTCCTTTGTGTGTGGGCTTCTATAGGTTGTGGCTCAATCAGTCTGTTTACACTACACTTGCTATGGCAACGTTTATCTGATATGGACAAAAGGCATCTCGATTCTTGAATTAATAACACTTGAGTCAAGCTTATGATTCAACAAGAGGTATTCAAACAGTTTGAGCGAAGGCAATGTTTTCTTTGAGGCCAATGAACACAGCAACAAACCTTTGGCTGAAGTGATCCAAATGATCAGGAAGCAAGAGTTACC
>RCUC01036016.1:0-18611 GCA_003697995.1 Taxidea taxus jeffersonii
CAGGCGGAAGCCCTTCATTCCCTGCCACCTTCTCAGACATTTTCTGAGCGATTACCAGGGGAGTGGGAACGGAGCGGGGCAGTTTGGGGTGCTCTGAGGGAGGAGCAGGGGCCAGCAGTTCTTTCCTGGGGGACGCAGCCGCTGTGGCCACAGGCTGGGAGGGGGGCACAGGAGGGGCCTCTGGCGCTGCCCGGTCTGGCGAGGGAGGATCCCCGGCTTCTAGTTTCCTGCCCTCAAGGACAGGAATGTCTTCCTTCCCAACAGGGCCAGTCCCTGAAAAGGAGGCAGAATCCTCATCAGGTACCAAGTTAGGTAAAAATAAATGCATCCCACTGCCTTCCCACTGGATTTACGAGGGCCTCCAGGGGACATAAAGCCAACATCAGCAGCAATGTCAGCAACCTGTCAGCTAACCTCCCTGGCCCAGCGAAGGAGAACCTCCCCCGTGAGTCTCAACACCACGTGATGAGAAGGCATGATGGGTCAGTGATGGTGGAAGACACCAGTCTGAAGGCTCAGCCCCTGGGATGCACATGGAGCATGCAGGCTTCTAAGCAGATGTGGACCAGGAGAGAATAACAACCCACCTCAGGAGGGGGTGTTGCTGAGGGGAAATGGAGGTGGGAAGGCTGGGGAGCAGCCCCGCATCAGGTTTTTCTAGATGAACACCAGCTGGTTGTGTCAGACACCCTGGATCAAACTCAATACACCTCTGAGCCTTTATGATGTCCTTAACAGATATTGATCACAGGCCACCCAACACCGTGGGCACCTACAACCATGCGCCTGTCCCTCGTGGCAGAACTGCGTGCCGCATCTTATTTGTCCCTAGTCTCAGACTCTCACAAAGCGCCTGCCAGAGAAGGCAACTGCCACTGCCCTGAAAATGTCATGGTAGAGACGGGTGGGCAGGGTGGCTTTCTCTCCGTGAGTGTTTCCCTTGGCACTAGTATACAATCTGGCGTTTTTAAAGGATCAGCAGGTTCAAGTTAACTTCAGGAAGTATACTTCAAAGAAGTGTGATAAGAACGGGAAATTCTTACTCAGTCTCTTCTTTGCTGACATGGCTATAGGCAAAGCTCCACACTGGAGCCGAGAACCCCAGTCTGTGAAATCTGGTGTAACACCCGGCCTTGGGCACATGCTCGCACGACACACACGCACGAAAGAAAATATATTCCTAGAGGCTTGTGGCAAACAGCAGTATTTTGTAGTAAGAGCCCAAACACTTTCCCCTCTGCTTCTCCCTCACCCTTCCAATCCTTATCTCCTTGCCGAAGTTTATTTCGAGGATCTTTTCCAATCAGGAAAAACGGTGCCAGACAATCCCACCTCGTCCATCCTGCCTAGTCTTCTCGCAGGATTCAAAAGACAAAATTCATGCCTCTCCTTGGAGGCCGCCCGCAATCAAGCAAACCTACACACCCACAACCTACAAGATGCTGAGCCAAACTCTTGTCTGCTCTTTTCCTGTTTTCCTGAACCAGCAGACTTCTCAGTTTAAATACTCCTACTTTGAAAAGTCATGCTAGAGAAACAGAGGCATAAGATTGCTCAAAATCTGAGATCAAACCCAAGGTCTAAAATATAAGTACCTTGTCCATTTTCTTCACAGAATGAATTGTTATACCTGGAATTCATTTCCAATTTTCTTTCTCTCCCCTCCCCCTCCCGCCCTCCTTCCCTCCCTCCCTCCCTTTCTTTCTCTCTCCTTTCCTTCCTCCTTCCTTCCTTCACTTAAGAATTGATTTGTGTGGCCAGCTAGTCTCATTCTTTATCCAGGCCCTTTTGGAAACTCCCTTCACTGGCTGTCTCCTAATACGCTACGAAAGCACCTGCTTGGCTGGACACTCCAACTAGCGAGACCATGCTTCTACCCTGAAAAAGCCCCATGAGCCCCACAGCATCATTTCTGGCCACACACAGTCCTCACCTGCTGCTGCTGTCCCAGCTGGGAGGCACTCTGGTTCTCCCACCTCTGGTGCTGGCTGCACTAAGTCAATGACCTCTCCCGGCTCTGAGTGACTGGAAGCACACTCTTCCAGAGACCCCAGAGAGTGGCCATCACACAGGACTTGCTCCTCAAAGTCATCTTCCAGGGAATCGATGGTCTCTTCAAAAAATAGGATGACATCCTTTTCCTCATGCGTCAGGTACTTCAGACTCTCGTCATTCTGTACGACAGGTGTGGGGATTGGGAATAGAAGGGAAAAAACAGAAAAGTCATTTCGCTCAAGAGAGAAAATAAGACAAAGTCGGGATCTGCACCCAGCACCCGACAGGATCCACAGCCCCCTCGGAGTTCCTGTTGGGGAGAGTCTGCCATTCGGGAGGCCCCATGGGCCAACGTGTCCCTCCCCATTTTACCTGCATGAAAAAGAATGCTGCCAAGAAGCTATAGCCAAGAAAGCATCTTAGAACCTATTATGAGCTCTAGCCTTATGGTTCCTGATGAGTCAATGACAAGAAAAATAATAATTCTTCAAACCTCCTTGGACCAGTGTTCTCAACTGACTGCTCTCAGATGTCTTCCTCAAGACCAGTGGGGGACATCTTTGGTCAAAGAGAGTGACAAGAATGGACGTATTTATGTCCTCTTCCACTGGAAACCTCTCTAAAACAATGGGATTTATTATGTGTTTTAAAGGCACAAATCCCAAAGACAAAAATAATAGGAGAGGAGACAGCAGCCACAAAATGTGGGAAGTTAGGCAGCAGCAGGACAGGTGTAACCGACTCTGAAGACCCAGGGAAGCTGAGTTTCAGCCAGCAGCCGAGGGAAGCCAGTGACCAGCCTGCTGAGGACAGGGGAGTCTCCCCTCAGGCCCCTCCTCTCCACCCCGCTCAGGCACTGGGGGTGCAGAGCAGTTCTGGGAGCAGGGGGCGGCAAGAGGATGGTGGAGAGAGCAGAATTGGTTCAGCAGGAATGAGGCACCCTGGCAGAAAACTAGATGCTTTTTCTTAAAGAAGGTAAGAGAGGGATTTGAAGCAGAGCTGGTCTCGATGGAAACAGGGAGTAAATGAAGCCAAACAGATACTCTAGGGACAGAAACCTGGAAATCTTCCCTGGGGCATCTGAATGTCCCCTACAGATGAAGACCACAGTCAACAAACCCCACACATAATTTCTAATCAGCTTCTCAACCTCCTCTCTTAAATATGTGCACACGCAGAAGGATCAGCGAGCAGCTGAGAAAAACCTTTACCATGAAAGACATACCTAAACAAACAAAAAAGAAAAAAAGCACTTAACAAAAACAAACTGGGAGAACTGATGACAATTTCTAAAAAATGACCATGAATGCCCTCAGAGAGATGAGGAGACACTGAACCTTTAAAGAATACGATGCTCTTAAAAAAAAAAACAACCCAGAGGACCAAAAGCAGCTCTTATAAATTAACACCAGGACAGCAGAACTGAAAAATGAAATCAAAAGCCTACAAGAGAAAGTGGAGAAATGAGTAAAGGAAAACAAATCGACATTTTAAAAAAAAAGGAAGGAAGACAAGAAAATTAGAGGATAAGTATGGGAGGGCCAACATCTGATAATGAGGCTCCCAAAAGATAAATCAGAAAAGTAGAGGGGGAAGTATCAAAATAAATAAGGAAGAGAATTCAAGGAGAGGTCACTGAACTGAAGGCTCTGAGTTTCCAGAGTTTCCATGGTGGAAAGTCACCATGAGGACAACCTAATGAACAAGAATGAAACAGACTGAAATCTCAGGATGCCGCAGACCAAGATCCCAAAAGCTTCCCAGAGTGAAAATCAGGTCACAAAACAAAAGACCAAGAATTGAAATAGCAACAGACTTCTTGGCAGTGATATCATTGGAAGCAAGAAGAAAACGTCAGGATTGCTTCAAAATTCTGAGTGAACTGAGAACTAGAATTTTATGCCTAACCAAATTACGGGAGGCTTTTAAGACACGTGAGGACTAAACGATGGATCTCCCACATATGCCTTTCTCAGAGTGGTGGGGTAGTGTGGCTGCTCCCCTGGACAAGGGAGGAAACCAAGAAAAGACACGGGAGCTGGGGCCTAGGAGAGCATGAGAGAAAGTCAAAGGGAATCCCAGGAGGCCAGTGACATTCCCTGGATGTTGGTGGTGGAGTGAACAACCAGTCTAGTTCAGAGCACACCAGAGGGTGAAGAACACGAAGCAAGCAAATAAAACTCGGACAGTTACTAACCACAGAAAACTGAAGTTATGAGAAAACGCATATACCTATGAATCCATTTGTCTACAGTAATAAGCACCCATACACACAGATATATGAATTATATTTGTATTCACAGTAGCAAGAAAACAAGCAAAACAAGAAACCACAAAATGTCCAACAATAAGGGTGTAGTTAAACACATCGAGGCACATTCATAGATGGAATGTTACAAACAGTGTTTTCAAAAGAATATAAAGCTAAGTGAAAAAGATACAGATAGAAAAATGAAGCTGTCTCAATTTGACTTAAATACATGCATATTTAATATTTACCCTCACACAAGAAATACTGATGGGACATATAGTAAAGGTAGATAAATGGCAGTGGAAGGAGGATAAAGGCAAGTTAACAAAGAAACAGGGTGTGTTAAAGGTTGTGTCCTCTAGGGGCGCCTGGGTGGCTCGGTGGGTTAAGCGGCTGCCTTTGGCTCTCAGATCATGATCTCAGGGTCCTGGGGTGGAATCCTGCCTCTGCTCCGCACTCAGCGGGGAGTCTGCTTCTCCCTCTGCCCCTCCCCCGACTTGTGCTCATGCTCTCTCTCTCTCTCTCTCTCTTTCTCTGGCTTGCTCCCTCTCTCAAGTAAATAAACAAATCTTAAATAAAAAGTCACATCTTCTAGTGAGTAGGAAATGGGAGGAGGGTATTTTCATAACCCTATGAAACTGTTTGACCCTCTATGAGTGCAAACTTTGATAAAACAACAGAAAAAGTGGTAGAAGCAAATGTGATTAAGAGCTGACCAGGGTGGGGTGGCCGCATGGCTCCATTGGTTAAGCATCTGATTCTTGCTCTCAGTTCAGGTCTTGATATCAGGGTTGTGAGTTCAAGCCCCATGTTGGGCTTAAAAGAAAAGAAAAAAGAAAAAAAGAATTGTTGACCCCAGTGGCGCAGGAGGATGCTTTTCACACTGGGATCTGAGAGGTTATGACAAATGCTCACCCACCCAAAGCCCCTGACTCCTGGGCTGCCCATGGAAGGGCCTGCAGGCTTCATAAATTTAGAGAGTTTAAGGCATTCGTTTGTTTTTGGTATGATTAACCCAAGAAGACATGCAAATTTCTCAAGGTGCCTTGGCTGTTAGTTTAATCCTGAAGACAGGAGGATTCTGGGCAAAGGGACTGTCTACAGCCAGGTTCAGTGGGCAGACAGACAGAATGGCATGGGCTGGGTCACAGACATGTGTCCGCTTTGGTAGACACAGACAGCTGTCTCAAGTGCTTGTCCCTGGTGGGCTCCCACCTCTGACTCTCCCTCCCCTGTAGGCGTGGGCCAGCATCCCATTGTGATTTTCCATCTGCTCCCAAGAAGACAGTGTTGCGTTTTTGTTTTTCCCCATAATACTTCACTGGCTGTTTGGAGATTCTCTTATGAAGTGCCGCCTGTTCCGGTTTCTATCAAGTTGTCTTTTTAAAAAATACAGTACTAGGCAGACATCATTTGTTGGATATATTTGTTGCGAATATCTTCTGCTATTCACTGGCTGCTCCCTGCTATTCACTAGGAATTGGATGGGCATTCTGGTTGGCGAGGCTTCTGCAATTCAGTGCTACAATGAGTCGGGAATGAACCTCTGTGTATGGTGTGGTCCAGATTCGTTGTCTTCTAAATTGATACCCATTTGTTTCAGCAGCAGGCCCTGGAAAGACTGTCCTTTCTCCTCTACAGGTCCCGCTGGTTGTATGTCCACGTGTTGGGTCTGTTTATCAATTCTCTTACCTGTCTACTTGTCTATTCATATACCAATTAAAAAGTTATATTATTTTAAGGATTTTATTTATTTGAGAGAGAGAGACAGTGAGTGAGAGACAGCATGAGCAGAGGTGGGGTGGGGTCGAGGGACAGAGTCAGAGGGAGAAGCAGGCCCCCTGCTGAGCAGAGAGCCTGACGTGGGCTCTATCCCAGGACCCCGGGATCATGACCTAAACCGAAGGCAGACACTTAACCTGACCGAGCCACCCAGGAGCCCAGGTTGCTTCCAAATCTTGACTATTGTAAATAATACTGCAACAATTACACGCTCCCCCAAAGTGCATGAGGGCTCCCTCTTCTCCACATCCTTGCCAACACTTGTTATCTCTTCTCTTTTTGGTACTACTCATTCTGGCAGGGGTGAGGTGATACCTCACTGTGGTTCTGATTTGCATTTCCCTGCTGATGACTGATGTTGAGCATCGTTTCATGTCTGCTGGCCATCGGGATACCTTCTTGGGGAAAATGTCTATTCAATCCACTGTCCATTTTGAATTTTTATTTATTACTTTTAAAGATGTATTTATTTATTTTAGGGAGAAAGAGAGCAGGGGTGGGGGCAGAGGGAGAGAATCTCAAGCAGAGTCTGAAGAGTGTGGGGCCCAACACAGGGCTCGATCTCATGATCCCGAGATCATGTACTGAGCTGAAACCAAGAGTCGGATGCTTAACCGACTGAGGTACCCAGATGCGCCTTAAACACTGTTTTAATTATAAGTCTCACTACCTGGCAGTTTAAAAGCCTTCCAGATGTGCTGTTCTTCTTTAAGTCTGTGCTAGCTCTTTTGGCCCTTTCTATGTCCATGTAAATTTTAGATTCAGCTTGTCAGTTTCCCATACACCCAGATACACACACACCTCTGCTGGGATTTTGGAACTATACAGAAGTTCCTCAAATGAGGAGAACTGGGGGCGCCTGGGTGGCTCAGTGGGTTGAGCCTCTGCCTTCGGCTTAGGTCATTATCTCAGGGTCCTGGGATCGAGTCCCGCATCGGGATCTCTGCTTGGCAGGGAGCCTGCTTCCCTCTCTCTCTCTGCCTGCCTCTCTGCCTACTTGTGATCTCTCTCTGTCAAATAAATAAATAAAATCTTAAAAAAAAAAAATGAGGAGAACTGAATTTTCCAATGTTTTTTGAATCCTCAAATATGGTATCCACCCTCCCTTATTTAACTAGTAGCTCTTGAGCTGTGGGCCTTTACCAGCAACCACAGGAACTCAGCACAGCACTTAGAACTACAAAATCTTGGGCCCTACCTCAGATGGGCTGAATCGAAAGCACGAAGGGCCTCGGGTCTGTGCGTTAACATACACTCTGGGGAACACTGATGCACTAACATTGACTAGGCACTGATTTGGTTCTTCAGCTTTCCTCAAGAATGTCTTGGGGTTTCCAGTCTGAGATTTTATGCAGTTGTCATTATATGTCTTCTTAGGTATTTGATTTTTTTTGATGCTAATATCAATGTTGTCACTTAAAAATTTTTTTTTTAATTTTTATTTTATTTTATTTTTTTTAAGTAAATGTTACATCCAACGTGGGGCTCAAACTTATGACCTGGAGATCAAGAGCTGAATGCTACACTGACTGAGTCAACCAGGCACCCCTAAATGGCGTCACTCAAAAATTTTTCTAATTGCTGTTGATATATAGAAATAAAAAGTACACCCATCTTGTAATAAGTAAATTCAACCAATTTGTTGTGTAATCCTGGCAACTTATTTGTAGATTCTTTTCAATTTTCTACACACACAATAGTGTTTACAAATGAGAGATTTTTATTTCCTCCTTCCCATTCTGTTCACGTCCTATTCATTTTTTTCATTTGCCTTATTGTACTGACTGGGTTCTCAAGTCAGCTGAATAGAAGTGGCATCTTTATCTTGGTCCCAGTATCAGAGAGAAAGCTTTCAATATTTCTCCATTAAGTATAATGTGCCATAGGGTTTTCTTTTCTTTTTCTAAATTTTATTGTTTGTTTATTTATTTTTAAGTAAAGCTGACCCCCAAAGTGGGGCTCAAACTCACAACCCTGAGATCAAGAGTCCCACACTCTACCAACTGAGCATCAGGCACCCTGCTGTAGATTAAAAAAAAAAATGCTTTTATCAGATTAAGAAAGATTTCTTCTATTCCTAATTTGCTAAGCATGTTGGTTTTAATATAATGAATGAGTTTTGAATTTTGTCAAATCATTTTCTTTACGTATTAGAGTGATACTCAGCTGGGGGTGATGTTAGCCTTCACAGGGCACTTGGCAATGTGTGGAGACACTTTTGGTTGTCATGACTGGGTGGGTGCCACTGGCGTCTAGCAGGTAGAGGGCTCAAAGCCCACAGGGTAACAGACAGTTCCCCACAGAAAGAATGATCTGGCTGAGGACACAGGATCATATGCTTTTCCTCTTTTATTCTGCTAATGAACTGAATTACAACGATTGATTTTCAAATATTAAACCAACCCTGCATTCTTGGAACAAGTCCAGTCTGGTTGTGATGTTATCTTTCTTAAACACCACTGAATCTGATTTGCTAATACTTTGTTTAGAATTTTGGCATCTGTGTATTCACAAGACAGACTGGCTTGTCGTTTTCCTTTCTTTGTGATCAGGTTTTGTATACCCTTCTTTTTAAAATGTCAACTTTTAAAACAATGTTCCCTAAGATTTTAATTTTAGTTCCTAGCTTATCTTTTTGCTCCAGCTTTCCTGAGATTTTTTTTGGGGTGGGGGAGACAGAATTTCAGAATACTTTTTCTCCAGCTGAAATGAGAGCAGGTTCATATTAACTAGGTCTGTGTAATTTTATCAGTCTGCATACCTAGCAGTAGACACTCCCTAAGAGCTTCAATATTTCCTCTCAGAACATGGTCAGGGTAAGGGGCATTAGAAGAGGGGCAGGGTACCATAAGGGAAAATGTGCACCAGGTGTTCCTGACTGAGTACTTTCTATTGAGCGCTGGACCAAGGGAAAGAGAAAGGGGTTTTTAAATACCCAGCACAGGGATACCTGGGTGGCTCAGTCAGTTAAGTGTCTGCCTTTGGCTCGGGTCATGATCCCAGGGTTCAGGATCAAGACCCATGTTGGGCTCCTTGCTCGGCGGGGAACCTGCATATCCCTCTGCCTGCCATTCCCCCTGCTCGTGCGCGCTCTCTCTCTCTCTGACAAATAAAATCTTTTAAGAAAAATAAAAACCCCGGGGCGCCTGGGTGGCTCAGTGGGTTAAAGCCTCTGCCTTCGGCTCAGGTCATGATCCCAGGGTCCTGGGATCGAGCCCCACATCGGGCTCTCTGCTCAGTGGGGAGCCTGCTTCCTCCCCTCTCTCTCTGCCTGCCTCTCTGCCTACTTGTGATCTCTGACTGTGAAATAAATAAATAAAATCTTTAAAAAAAAAAAAAGAAAAAAAGAAAAAGAAAAACCCCAATATGATCATCTATATAACATGTGACTAAAGAATTTACACTTTATTCTGAGAATTTCAGGATCTGGCCCTACCTACTTTTCACATTTCATCTCCTACCACTCTGCCCTTTCTACTCTATTTAGGGGTGGTAAACTTTTTCTGTAAGGGCAGGGAGTAAATATTTTGGGCTTTGCAGGCTTTATGGTGACAATTACTCAACTCTGTCCATGTAGTGTGTAAGTTATAGGCAGTGTGTTAATGAAAAAGCCTACCTTGTTACAATAAATCTTTATTTACAAAAACACATGGGGGGCCAGAGTTGGCCTGTAGGCTGTGGTCTGCCAAGTCTTGCTGTGTACGCATCAAACCACCTGCCATCTCCTACGCCTCTTTTCATGTCAGCAGTGCCTGTCTCTGCATAGTCACATCTTACCTATCCTCCATGGTGACCACACCTCCAATGCCACCACACCTCCAGCCTTCTCCATAACATCTACTGAATCATACATTCAAATATTTGAGCATCTACTAAGCATCAGGCAATGTAAATATAACAAAAGTATACCTGACCATCTAGTGAGGGCTTTAGATAAGAAAAGAGGTAGTTACTTACTGGAAATGGTTCCAATGAGGTGACTTTCCTGTTAGGGAAATGGGTGTCAATTCACACATTTGGGGAGGTGGTCTGACCTGGAACACTTTGGCAAGGAAATAATATCTGCTAATAATGAGAAAGAAGTGGGTGAGATTCAAACACAAAGGGACACGGGGTAGGTAGATCTGTGTTTCAGAGATCATGTTGGCTATCATGCAGGAAATATTGGATGTGGGAAGCAATCTGGACGAGACTTCAAGGTCACCTAAACTAGAGCAAGGGTGATGGGAAGAGAGAGGAGGAGGTAGGATTTCAGAGAGATATAAAATGTAGAATCAGCTCCTCATTTAAATTCTCTACTATAGTTTTGTCATCCAGCTTTCCAGCTCTACTAGACGTCACACTTAAAGGGGAGCCTCATATATCTGATGCCCACCCCCCCCGGACCACCCACAGAGTTTACAGGCTATCCTGTCACTGTGAACAAAGTGTCAGCTGTCTCTTTACCACATCTGACTACTTTGTCCCTTGGCAACCAGAACAGGAAAGCTTAATATGAAATCAGCGACACTGTTCATTTTGTGATTTTTCTAGAATTTCTCAAAGATGGGTGGGATCATCTGGAGGGTCACTATGGATGGTGTAGGGTATTTCTGCCTCATCTTTTCTCTACACACCTTATTCTTGCCAGACCAACCTGTCCCCCAACTGTTCAGCATACATGCTCTTAACTCTCCTCCTTTCCCAGACTCACCGGAAGACATTTCAAATGTTTCTTCTATTCATGCAGAGTGGTTTAGCTCAGTGATTGGAGGGAAAAAAAAATTCCAAGTCTAAAAATCACTAGGGCTCTTAGCATAACAAAGGTCCCCACAGTTAATAATTACAACCATCACAGATATTGTTAGGATGGCGTGATGATGATAACAGCCATAACCAAACAAAATGTCTACAGAAATAAATTAATGCTCTCTACCCTCTTCCTCCTACTTCTCCTTTCCCAACTCAGTGTTTCAGGAGGGCTATGCACAAGAGTTTTAGATAATCTATTTTGGTTAGGCGTACAGACAGCAGAATCAAATGGGCAGCTGGCCTGCCCACACTGAGCGAGGGGTGGAAACTATGACCAGAGTATATAAGACTCATGGGTCTTTTTTCTAAAAAATATTTTACTTATTTATTTGACAGAGAGAGAGAGAGAAGCAGGCAGAGGGAGGGGGAGATGCAGGCTCCCTGCTGAGCAAGGGAGCCCTATGAGGAGCTCGATTCCAGGACCCTGGGACCATGACGGGAGCTGAAGGCAGACACTTAATGACTGAGCCACTCAGGTGCCCCAATAACCCCCATGGATCTAATCCAACCTCAGAACAAGAAATCCCAGCGTAAGTTTTCATTTGAAAAATGGGCTTAGAAAGGGCAGCTCCTACACAGCCATTCTGTGTTCTAGGACAGATTGTGGGACCCACAGGCTGAAAGATATAACACACAGATCAATCAGCCCACCTCCCTCACCGGAAGATGTGAACACTGGGCTCAGGGCCAGTGAAATGACCCCAAGGGTCATACAACTACTCAGTAGAGTGGCCAAGACAAGACCTAGTCTGTTCTTGCTTTTTTGTTTTATCCTATTCATTTCTGTTTTTGGTCACATACTTACTCAAGATCAGAGGCCTGGGTCCTGGAAGACTCAGATTTTTGCATTCCCAACCCATCCAAGTTCTCTCCCCAGAGTTAGAGGCTGGAGTATGTATAGTCTGGGAGGCTGGTGTGGATTCCCATGCACTGTCTCTAAGCTCTCAGCCTGGCCTTGAGCGCTGACCTCAGGGACAGAGCCAAAAAGAGCCGTGTGCTCAGTCTGCTGCCTAATTCCCCAAATAAGAAGCTGCCCTCCATACGAAGCCCCCTCTGTCTACACCTGGGAGAGGAAAGAAGGCAAAAACCGAGAAAAGCCCCAGTGCCACGGGCAGGGGAACGGTATTCAGGGCCAGAAAAGGGGCGTGTGCCCTTGTGCAAGAGGGTTCCTATCTACTCCTCCTGTTTCAGGAAATGCCTGTGCTGCCTCCCCCAGACAGGGATGCAAGAGGAAGACTTGCAAGGCCTTGGGGAAGAGGCAGAGCGTGGAAAGCAGGGAGCATAGGCAAATCCACAGAGCCAGGGAGTAGGTGAGTGTTTGCTCAGGGCTTCAGGAGCTGGGGGAAATGGAAATTACTGCTGACGGGCATGGGGTTCCTTCTCTGGGGGCAGTGAAAATGTTCTAAATGTGACTATGAGGATGGTTGCCCGACTCTGGGAATCTACCAAAAACCACTGACAGGCATACTGTAAACGGGTAAACTGTCTGGTATGTGACTATCTCAACAGAGCAGTCATGTAGTGAAAACAACCAGAAAGGCAGGGGCCTTGTGGGGCCGGTGGAGGAGGGAGGGAGCCCTGGTGGTGGTGGTCCCGCTTTGCTGGGGGTTTTTGGAAGTGGCATTTGCTAACTTAGTTCCAAAGAACTAAGTAGATAGGAAATGAAGATAAATGAAAACAGCAGCTTTCTTTGGAAGAAAGGAATTGAGGAATTGTATTAGTATTTGGAAGGAAGTAGGCTGACAGCAGAATATTTTTTTTAAATCCCCTTTCTATAAATGGTGTTTTTAATGTACCAATTTGGGCTACCAATCTCCAGATCTATAAGATCTCTCTAGAAAACCATAGCTCCCCCCCCAGGTTCTACCCCACCATGCTGACTCCAGGTAATGTCTATAAGTCTCCAAGGGAAACATCACTTTGTTTCAAGAATGTGAAAATACATACATTTCTACCCTAATACGTATATTATAATTATGCAGAAATAATTTCTATTATATTCAAACCAGAAAATTCAAATGCTAAATCTACTAAAGTAATCACAATGGATACTACTATTTATGTCTTCCACAAGGAGGACAAAGTCCTGGTCTTGAGGATGTCTGTCCACTCCTACACAAAGATGACAGAAGAAATGTCTACCTAGTCCCATCGGAGCTCTGAGATTAATATCCTGATAAGCTGGATGACAGACTTGTAAGATTTTATTTTTTTTTAAAGATTTTATTTATTTATTTGACAGAGATCACAAGTAGGCAGAGAGGCAGACAGAGAGAGAGGAGGAAGCAGGCCCCATGCAGCGCAAAGAGCCCGATGCGGGGCTCGATCCCAGGACCCTGGGATCATGACCTGAGCCGAAGGCAGAGGCTTTAACCCACTGAGCCACCCAAGCGCCCCAAGATTTTATTTTTAAAAACATTTTATCTGTTTATTTGAGAGACAGAGAGAGAGAGAGAGAGAGAGCGAGAGCGAGCATGAGTGGGGGAAGATGCAGAAGGAGAAAGAGAGAGAAAATCTCAAATAAACTCTACATCGAGCTTGGAGCTCGACATGGGGTTCAAACTCACAACACCAAGACCATGACCTGAGCCCAAATCAAGAGTCGGTGCTCCACCTACTGAGCCATCCCCAGGTGCCCCTGGATGACAGACTTTTATAGCAGATGTTACCAATAGTTGACTGTTGTCAATAGTCTTAGATATGCCTGTGGGAGTGCAGATTTGGGACAGGAGTTTCATTTCAAGGGAAAATGTAGAGAGGAAAAAAATATTTGTTTGATTAAACAAAAAAGTCAAGGAAACCTAAAATACTCATGCTGAATGCCTACCTAAAAAAGTACTGAATTAGTTAAGTTTTGAAGCTTTTTCTTTTTTTTAGATTTATTATTTTAGAGAGAGAGAGAGTGCAAGCAGTGGGTGGGGAGAGGGACAGAGGAAGAGGGAGAATCTCAAGCAGGTTCCATGTTCACACGGAGCCCGATGTGGGGCTCGATCTCAGGACCCTGAGATCATGACCTTAGCTAAAACCAAAGGTTGGAAACTTAACTGACTGAGCCACCCAGGCGCCCCTTGTTTTGTTTCTTGTTTAAACAAAGAAATTGGGGTTGTAGGGCGCCTGGGTGGATCAGGTGATTAAGCCTCTGCCTTCAACTCAGGTCATGATATCAGGGTCCTGGGATCAAGCCTCGAATTGGGCTCCCTGCTCAGTGGGGAGCCTGCTTCTCCCTCTGTCCATCCCCAAACCTGCTCATGCTCTCTGTCTCTCTCATATGCTCTCTCACTCTCTCTAACAAATAAATAAAGAAAATCTAAAAAAAAAAAAAAAAAAAAAAGCAAATATGAACATCAAATCACACTCTGCCAAAATAAATACTATGGGCTGCCAACCTAAGAGACTGGCAGTTGAGATCTTCTCAAGAATATTTTTAGACATCATAATCTTGTTTATGATTTTTTTTTTGTCTAGAACAGATATGAGTTCTATAGGTTCTTTTTTCTCTCTCACAAGGAGTTGCCACATTGTCTTAACCTGCAGTGAAGTCAAATTTGTTTCATTTTTTAAAGATTTTATTTGTTTATTTAAGAGAGAGAGAGCACGACTGAGTGCAGGGGTTGGGGGAAGGGAAGCAGGAGGAGAGAGAAGCAGACCTTGTGCTGAGCATAGAGCCTGACTCCAGGCCCAATCTCAGGACCCTGAGGTCATGACTTGAACAGAAACCAATAATTAGTCGCTCAACTGACTGAGCCACCCAGGTGCCCCAATCCCAATTTCTTTTTTTCTTTTTTTAAAGATTTTATTTATTTATTTATTTGACAGAGAGAGAGACAGCGAGAGGGGGAACAAGCAGGGGGAATGGGAGAGGGAGAAGCAAGCTTCCCGCTGAGCAGGGAGCCCAGTGTGGGGGATCCCAGGATCCTGTGATCCTGACCTGAGCTGAAGGCAGACGTCTAACAAACTGAGCCTTGCATTTGCTTTTTTCACACACCAGAATGACCTTCCAGACACTTGAGCAGGGCTTCACTGACCTAAGCTGAGGCTTAGGGAAATGGGGCTGGGACAGAGAGAAGCACACCAACCTCTGCCTCTGCATAGTTCTCCATGTGGCTGGATGTGCTGTGCTGACCTTGGCCCACCACCCCCACCCTAAGAGCAGAAGTGCACATGGTGCGCCCCACAGCCTGGGGTAAGGGCTTCATTATGGTCTAGGTGTCCCTGTGATGAGGTTTCCCCAGCGCTAACTGAACCCTGTACTTCTGGCTGGAAAGAGACACGAACCAACCAGTGAGGGACCAAATGTGTGCCCAGTTTTGATTATAGATCTGAAGACTCATGGCTTCTAAGGATCAACACTAGGCTTCCTGCGGCCTGTAACTTCCCTCAGCCAGCGGTATCAGGAAGGAGTCCTGGCGAAGATGGTGCACCCCCACCAGGCGTGGGCCAGCCATCAAGCCCCCACCCCCACCCCAGACCCCTCAGGAGCCCGCCGTGATGACCCAGATCCTTCCACGCCACCCAGCTGCAAGTTCCTGCAAGGCTGAAAACCGCCTTGTGCTCATCATCTACCAGCGTTTAGCGGTAGTGGGTGTTTATTAAGGGTTTACTGAATTGAACTTTTACAAAAGCTATTTGTGCTTTGTCATAAAATGGCTGCTTTGACCAGTAAGTGGAGCCAGTATAGAAAGTAAGATGGGGTCACTGTTGACCAGTCTTTTTAAAGATTTTATTTATTTGAGAGAGAGCACGCACATGACCAAGGGAAGGGACAAAGGGAAAAGCAGACTTCCCCTGAGCAGGGAGCACAATGTGGGGCTCCATCCCAGGACCCTGAGATCATGACCCAAGCAGAAGGTAGATGCTTAACTGACTGAACCAGCCAGATGCCCTGCTTCTTCTTTCCATCCTAGGTTCTGTTTCCTCTCCTTGGGATCACCCGGTCCTTTCTGTGTCCCATTGCTGTGTATGACCCGGACTTCACCTAACCCAGCCACGCAGGCAGTGCTCACCACTGCTTGCTCTACCTTCTTATTCCATGACAAATGGGTGAGGCCAAAAGGCAATCAAAGGCTTTGGAGAAGGAAGGGGGTAATCAGGAGCTGACAACTGCTGCCTGACCACAGGCTTGTTATGTGACTGCAGGGCCCTGACGTTTGTTACCTCGGGGTGAAGGGAGGGTTGCAGGACAGTGCACTGAATAGGAGATCTCCAAATACATGGTAATGAATCTGGATCATTGTTTGGCCCCAAGTTAGAGAATAAAATGAATAGGAGGTATGCCTGGGGATTTGAGGTGCTTCTAAGCCGCCCACAAAGAAGTGTGTGCATTACCAAGTCCCTTCAGAGCTAGAGTTTCCAACTCTTTCCAAGCAGGTGGTCACTTTCCCTTCTAGAGGAAGCCCCAGGAGGCCTGCAGGCTGCAGGGCCACACACAGAAGTGGCACCCAAGCACACCAGCAGGGGGCAGCCATCTTTCCCTGGGCATTTTGTGAGATGGGTGCTCCAGACCCCAGCTTCAAGGGGTTAGGAAAATAGGGAACCCTATACCCAAAGCTTCCTTTGCCCCTTCAACAGCTATCATTTACGAATGTCTCAGATTCTTCTCAAAACTTTTATCCTGAATCCACATCACGGACTGAGGATAAATTTCTAGAACCACCCTCCCAGCTTCGTGAATATGTGCTGCCTTGTGTTTAGCCATCCTTCTCAAGTTCCAGAGGGGGAGAAAAAACACGTTCAAAAGGTATCCTCTTACTCAAGTATTTCAAGATTTGGCTAATCCGTTCTTGTTCTAGCTCTCCCTTTCATTAAAAAGTGTTCAGAGGCAGAATTCCTTACAAGAGAAATAAAGTACATATCCAAATACAACCAGCCTCTTGGTGATAAAGACCACATCCTCTGCCCTCTTAGAACAGCCCCGGTCATCATGGTGGCCACGTGGGCAGCCAGAACAAGCCTACTGAAGCATCTATTTTCATTTTTAGCTTGCACTGGCTCAGGAGAAAAGTTTCCATTGTGTAAAGATCTGTTACACCCCGGGCAACCCTTCCATGAGTGAGAACATTAGTATACTCTCATTTAACATCAGGCATTCATGTTTTATCTTCTTTTAAAAGATAACCCTTGCTTAAAAGAAATGTTTCCCTAAGGCAGAACTAGGTGATCTCTTATTTAAAGAGCCTTCCAAGAGGTGCACCGAATACAAAACAGTGTAGAAGCCTGAAAGCACGGTCCCTGACTAGTCTTTCATGAGGTTGGGGGTTCAGGGAGGCAAGGGTTTGCTAAACTATTATGGTTGAGTCTCATTCCGAAAAGACGAGTCATAAAAAGACCCAATGACGTAGCATCACAACATAAAGAGCTCCTCTCCACATTCAGACTCCCTGAAAGTTCATATGTTTTTGTAAGGTTTGGCTACTTCACTCGTGAAAGGGGCTGGCTGCCAAGACAGTGCTTCATTAAAGTCAAGTCCTAATCAAAATGCCAAATTTTCTCAGCGTGCTGCTCCTCTCTAAGGAGAACACACAACTCTGAGATGACACAGATGGCAGCTCAAGTCGGCTTGAGAATCTTCCAGAAAGGAAAACGCTTGCAAGCAAGCAGAGGTCTGCATAGAAGGTGCTGGAACAAGACTGGGATGTGTCCTCCTACAGACAGCGAGAAACAGGGAACCAAGTGGGGCACATGGCAGGATTACGCGGTCACACCCACCCACGCATGCATCCTGAGAATTTAATTTCATCGTGCACTTCCTGAAAAGAGAATCTGCCATGCCGTTCCCACAATTATGCTCCACTGGGTACAGTGCTGGGCGCTGCCAGGGAACAGAAGAGTCAGGCATGTTGCAGTCCCACTGCAGGATGGTACCAGAGAGGAAAGAACCACAGAGGATAGGCATTCTGGACGTTTACTCCAAAGTGATGCCCCAGAGTGAGATCGCCAGAATTAGGGAGTGTGTGAGATGCTGGGTGCGGGGAGAGGGGTTCTCCCTTTCCCATCTCATCATTCGTGGCCGAAGGAAAAACTCAGAAGACTACTGGTAAGACAGAGACACGACACAGAGAGCATGGATCCCACTAGAAGCTGGGGCGGGATGAGGCAGAATCACACACAGCCTGGAAGCTAAGAGGGCACTCGCCAAGGAGGCTGCCGTCAGGAAGGGCGGACTGTGCGCTGGACGGCGCGTCCTCACCTCACAGTCACCCTGGGGAAGAATTCTTATCCTAGCACCCCTGTTTGTAACTCGGGAAGAAAACAACTAAGGAACACAGTGACTGATTAACTTTCTCAGGTTCCAAAGGCGATGAATTTGAATTTGAACTCAGGCCTGTCACTAATATGCTGTGTTTATTACTATGCTGAGCTGTTTCTTAGGATACAGACTGCTTAGTAAAAAGGAAGCAACTTGAAACATGCATAATGTGGGTTTTTTTGGATTTCAGAGAAATTATAAGTATATTGGGGAATGTCTTACTGATTCCTATTCAAACCCACTGTAAAACCTATGTGGACCAACACTGATAGCTCAGAAATCCTTCCCCAAAGACAGTTAATGCTGTTCTCACTCTACCCACATTGACCTCCTGATATTTATAAATGTAAAAGATTTGTAATCTCTCCCACCTTTGAACCTAATATTTCTAAAGGCAAAGGCTTAACCCACTGAGATCAAGCCCCCGCATCAGGCTCTCTGCTCGGCGGGAAGCCTGCTTCTCCTTCTCCCACTCTCCCTGCTTGTGTTCCCTCTCTCACTGTGTCTCTGTCAAATAATAAGTAAAATCTTAAAAAAAAAAAAAAA
>RCUC01036022.1:0-13830 GCA_003697995.1 Taxidea taxus jeffersonii
AAACAGCTTCATTGACTCATTCAGTTATTCATTCAGACAAGTAAATGCCTCTATGTAAGAGATTCTTTACACCCTGACAGTTTCTGTGACTTTGAGCAGGTCCTTTAGCTCCTTCAGGTTCAAATTTTTTCATATATAAAAAGATAGGTGTCTCACCCACCTTACTACAGATTTATAGTGTAAGGCTTAAAGGATATCATAGATATAACTCTATTTGAGAATGCCCAGGTGCTACACAAAAGACAGGGTTCATGAGTAAAGATGAAAGATCTATGGCTGAAGTGCTTCATGATCTGCCTAAGGTCACCACACCCAAATGGGTACTTGAAAGATTTTTTTCATTCAAAAAGACAGCTTTTTTTTATATGACACTCTCCCCATTTCCACTAGCAACCTTCTAAACCAGCACTGTTCAATGAACTTTCTGCAATGATGGAAATGTTCTGTATCTGCACTCTCCAGTATGACTATTAAGCACCTGAAATATGGCTAGTGTGACTGAGGAACCGAATTTTGTTTTAATTGTAATTAATTTATATTAGCCACATATGGTTAGCGGCTATGGTACTGGACAGCTTAGGTCTAAACAGTAATCTGACAGACAAACATTAGCTCCCTGGCCTAAGAAACAGAAAATGAACAGCTTTTCCTAGAAAAGGCAGGCATTAAAAAACCTGAATGACTAGTTCAATAAGAGCTTATTTGTGGCCATGCTCTTAGTTAGGAGTTTTACCCAAAAGACTCAATCCTTGGAGGAAGAAAGGTTTCCAGAAACCACTTCTAATTTTATGAGACAGAAATGATATACTGTAGTTGCTCTTGAAAATCTGTCAGAAAATAACTTAGGATTCTGGGAAGATGGAGTAGCAGTAAACACAGGACAGATCTGTGTATTACAAACCCACTCACATCTCATTTAAAACTCACTCTACAAATTATGAGGTATCTGGTTAAGGTATAACGAAGAAAAGAGCACTGCTTGTTAAGTAAGGAAGCCTGCCTCCAAGGCCCAACTCTAACCATGTGACCTCAGACAAGTCTATACTACACCCTGAATTTCAACTGTTCCTCACGTGAGAGGAAAAGGCTGAAATCAGTAGCTCCTAAATCTGGGGGAGGCAAGAATACCTTTTGAGAATGTTGTAAAAGCTAAAAACCCTCCCCTAGAAAATGCACACAAGCGACATGTCCCCTATAATTTCAAAGATAGTCCCCAGTTAAAAACACACTATTCCTAAGGTTCTTTCTTGTTGTCATCTCTAATGATTTCTTTCCCCATTAAAACAAATAAACCCTGCATCCTGTCTCAGTGCAACCCAAGAAGAGAACATAATCCACAACTTGGTTAGGTAATTAATAGGCCAGTGCCTTCACAGGGTAAGGGTAGCTAGAATTCAAATCAAGATTATGTAGCTACTATGCTTTTTTTTTTTTTTTTTGCCCTTAATAATTGACTTCTTAGCCCTTGAGAGTGTTGCAGAGAAGCAGTAACTGCAGGAGAGCATCTGTAAAAAATGACATGTAGGATTTTAGCACCCAGAGCAAAACAATTTAGGAAGCAGACCCATTACAACCACCTTGGGGTGGGGGCAGGAAGACACTACCCTGTTTTTTGCTTGTTTGACTACCCCCTTTTTAAGCCCGAGTCTAGGATTATTTTCAGACCCTAGGCCTCAGTTCAACAATACCAAACAAACAAACGAAAAAAAAGCAGAATAATATAAAGGTAAAAACCAAGGTCTGTGGAAAGCAAAAAATCACGACTAAGTTACACATTTTCTATAGCACCTGCACAGAGCTCTATGACCTTGAGCAACCTACTTATTCTAAGCCTCAGTTTTCTCTTCTGTAAAACAGGATTAAGGGCAGTACTTGAAGTTTGAGACACTTTAAATGTTCCATCAGATGCGCCTCAAAACCTCAGGTGATGGCCTTTGACGGTTTGGCTAGGGGTCACGGCTTGTCTTTGGGCTAGTTCCTTTCCCTCTCGGTCTCAGAGGTCCCAAACGTACCGAATGCGGCAGCAGAAGACTAATAAGGCTTACTGGTCTTACTCTGTGGAAGGGACAACAGGGCCCAGAGAGCCGCAGCATCCGGCTCGAGGTCGCCCAGCA
The DNA here is from genome assembly GCA_003697995.1 of Taxidea taxus jeffersonii. NCBI lineage: Eukaryota > Metazoa > Chordata > Mammalia > Carnivora > Mustelidae > Taxidea > Taxidea taxus. The sequence goes on from RCUC01036022.1 coordinate 2,115, forward strand.
TTTCCGCGGCACCGTGCAGCGAGACGTTCGAGGGCGGGACTTACCCGGAGGAGCGTGCAAGCCGCGCGGCTCACATTCCCGGAGGCGCCCGGCCCTGGGGCTCGACGAGGGGGCTGGCCGGCGCAGTCGCGCTCCCCGCTGTCGGCGAGAGGCGGCTCCAGTCGTGACAGCGGCAACAAGGAAGTGGAGGCGAGGGCTCGCGCGCGCATCCCGGGGGCTGGAGGAGCCCCGGCCCCGCGGCCCCGCCCGGCGACACACGGCGCGGAGTCGCGACAGCTCCTCTCGCTCCCCCTTCTCGGAGTCGCGATATAGGGTCGTGGAGAGCGGGTATGGGAGCACAGGTTCGCTCCGCAGGCTCTTCACCGACGCCTGCCGAGGGCCCCGGGGGTCAAGCCCCGGGGAACCCGAGGAAGGCAGCAGGGACACGGGCGTCGCCGCAGCACCGGTCCGGCGGCGGCAGCGGCAGCAGCAGCACACCTCAGATCGCCAGGGAGACCCTTCCCGGCGGCCCTCGCGGCGCACCGGAAGCGGCCGGCTGCGCGTGACTGCGTGCGTCCTTTTGCGCATGAGCAACTGTCCAGCCCTAGTCGAGGGGCGGGCCCATAGGAACTGCTTAGATGCTTAGAGGGGGCTGATAAGGCGGACGGACTGTTTCCGGCTAGAGGTTCCGGGAGGAGGAGGAAGCCGCGGCCGCCAGCTCTGGAAAGCCCGGGCCGCTTAGCCCCGGGGCGTTGCCGTAGGGCGCTCAGGTAACGGGCGGGGCTGTGCAGAGCGTGAGAGGTCGAGGCCCCGCCTCACCTCTCAAAGCCACGTCGGGCCCTGGGGAGCCCCAGCACCACCCTCTCAGCACAGTGTTCAAGGCCAGACTCCAGCCCTGTCCAGTCTGTCCACGCTCGTTCAGCGCAGGGTTCTTCTTGGTGCCGCATCAAGCCGTCTTCCTCACCCAATCCGTCCTTCCCGCCGTCCCACACACAGTTATGCTAGTGAGTTCTGGAGTGATTCAACCTGAGCTGAATGACCCAAGTGGAGAGGCTCTGGAGTCGGACAAGAATAGTATGCCTTTTTCCCGCCAGTGACACAGATCGTTCCACATTTGTACAAGTCCTTGCACGACCCTCACTATCTTGCAAATGTATTTCCAATCTGAGTACTTTTCTCTATGTGCCACTGTCACCAACCTCATAGTCACCGTTTCTCCTCCTGGACTGATGATGAGTTTCTTCCCACCTCCCCTCTAGTCCCTCTGCAGTCATTTCTCCACACAACAGGCAGATTGATCTTTTTGCACTGTAACTGATCCAGTCGCTCCCTGCTTAAAACCTTCTAGTGTCTTTTCATTCGCTTAGAATAAAATTCAAACTTAGCTTGACCTAAAAGACTTTGGCTTGGCTCTTACTTCATTCTCTTTCCACGTGGTTGCCTCTCGATACTGATAGTTCCCGGAACAGGGTATATAGTACTCTGTAGTGTTCAGAACCCTGGCTTTGTGCTGAGTCTCCTTGGATTTGCATCCAAACCCTGCCATGTGTAAGCTGTATTAAGCATGTAAAGGAACAAATTAAGTTTATGAAGTAGCTCTTCAGTAATTGGTTTCCATTTCCTCAGTTGGTTCTCATCTCACTAAATGGCTCAACCATACTTTGGGTTGCTCACTGCTCCCAGAAATCTGGGAGTTATCCTTAAACCCTCTTGCACCTGACATCCAGTCCGTCAGCAAGATCTGCAAAAACATTAGCCCAAACTGGCTACTTCTTACCACATCCACTATAACTCTAATCCACACCACCATTATCTCACATCTGGACTCCTGCAGCAGCCCCCTAACTAGTCTCCTGCTATTTCGCTGACACCCTTCATTTCCATTCTTTACATAAGGGTCCTCTTTCTCCTCGATTAAAATCCTTCAGTAGCTTCCCTTTGCATTCAAATTAACATATCCCAACTGTCTGTGGCCTACAAGGCTAGCTTGCTTTTATCTTCAGATTTAGGGCCACCTCTTAGGAAAATGGATTTTACCCTTTAGTTTCTCCACTTTGCAACCAAAGGACTCCTTCTGAAGTGCAAACCTGATCACGTCATTCAAATAAACAGACCTCTATGGCCTCTTACTGCCCCGGATCAAGCTAAAATTTTATGATTTGGCTCTTGTTTTCTTCTCCAAAGACTTTTTTCCTGGCCATACTATCTTGTTTTCTATAGTACTTGATTGCTTTTGCACATATTTCCTTCTATCTCATGAACTTCTAGTTTTTTGTACTTGGAGGCTCAACATCAATATTGTTTCCTCTTTGAAGTGCACCAGCCTTTCATGTCCCACCCAGTTGATCATCTCCAATGCTATATTCCAGTTCACAGTACTCTGTAACCTCTTCTATAGTTTTAATGGACTTTAGTGCTTCCCTGATAGGCTTCTTTTTTTCTTTTTTTTTTTCCTGATAGGCTTCTGAGTGGTGGGCACTATGCTCCATCCATCTCTGGATGGCTGGTATTGAGCACAGTGCTTAGCACATAGAGGATGCCAAGAATGGATAGATAAATGTGTGGAGGTGGTGGTAGGAGTCAGCCCTTGCAAAGGGGCAGTCACAGCATAAGGTCACAGCAGCTTCTCTTGTCCTGTGAGGACTCTCATGATAAAATGTCTTCACAGACAGTTCAAAACTGCTACTGCCTGATCATGGTTATTCCCTTCATGGCCATATCACACTCTGTAATTATCTTATGTATCTGTTCTCTTTTTGCTCAGCTTCCTCCACTGTATTGTGTATGTCATAAGGGCAGGGACCTTGACTCTTTTTCATCACTGTATCCTTACCACTTAACACCAATGAACACCAAATGAATGAAACAGATTCTCACAGTGAAAATCCTTCCAAGGCAAATAGTGATAGAGCTTTAAATGTCTCATTTTGATGGAATATTCAGCAGGACTATGGAGTTGCAGAGGTGGCACTAATTCTGAGTCAAGAAATCCGAGGTTTATAAACTTGGGAAGGCCCCTTCTCTGAGCCTCAGTTTCTGTTAGAAAATGAGCCAGATAATAAGCCCTTTAATTATACAGTGCACTGCTATTTGCAAACATCTTTAATCATTTATTTTTTCAATCTATTCCCACAGTAGACAGAACAGACATTATTTTTACAGATGCTCGGAAACTTTAAGGGAACTAGATTCTCTGTAAGGTCTCTTTTTTTTTTCAAACATTCTGTGAGTCTCTATAAGTAATCCCTACAAGTCAGTAGTATGGATCCTATTTTCTCTTGACTTTGGCCTTATATTATCATTTCCTAGTAGGATTTTGAAAAATCTGACCCATCTTTTAGGGGAAATCCATTATCTCTGGTTCCTGACAGGTACTCCACATTCTGTCTCCTCAGTTTTCTACACTTGTGGCAAAACAAGCCTAGAGGAGGAACACGTTCAGCCCTGGTAATTGTGGCCCAGCACTCATTCTGTGAATATGGCAAACAAGGGGAACAAGAAGCGTCGGCAGTTCTCCCTGGAGGAGAAAATGAAGGTGGTGGAAGCTGTAGACTCAGGGAAGAGGAAAGGTGATGTGGCAAAAGAATTCGGTATCACCCCTTCTACCTTGTCTACATTCTTAAAGGATCGCACCAAATTTGAAGAGAAGGTACGGGAGGCATCTGTAGGACCCCAGCGGAAAAGGATGAGGAACGCTCTCTATGACGACATTGATAAAGCTGTTTTTGCTTGGTTTCAAGAAATCCATGCCAAAAACATTCTTGTGACTGGGTCTGTCATTCGGAAAAAAGCACTAAACTTGGCCAACATGCTTGGCTATGACAATTTTCAAGCAAGTGTGGGCTGGCTGAACAGATTTAGGGATCGCCACGGAATTGCTTTGAAAGCAGTCTGTAGAGAGGATAGTGACAGATTAATGAATGGTCTAGGAATAGATAAGGTTAACGAGTGGCATGCAGGGGAAATTATAAAACTGATTGCTGACTACAGCCCAGATGATATCTTTAATGCTGACGAGACAGGAGTGTTTTTCCAACTGCTTCCCCAGCACACGCTTGCTGCTAAAGGGGACCATTGTAGAGGGGGCAAGAAAGCAAAGCAGCGGTTGACAGCACTCTTTTGTTGCAATGCTTCAGGGACTGAAAAAATGAGACCATTGATTGTTGGTAGGTCAGCCAACCCACACTGTCTCAAGAATGTCCATTCCCTCCCTTGTGATTACCGAGCCAACCAGTGGGCATGGATGACGCAGGATCTGTTTAATGAGTGGCTGATGCAAGTGGATGCCAGAATGAAGCGGGCAGAACGCCGCATCCTCCTGCTGATCGATAACTGCTCCGCTCACAACATGCTGCCACGCTTGGAAAGGATCCAAGTGGGGTACCTACCCTCTAACTGTACTGCTGTCCTGCAGCCCCTGAATCTCGGCATAATTCACACCATGAAAGTGCGGTACCGAAGCTACCTCCTGACACAGATCCTCCTCAAGCTCCACAGCAGTGAGGACCAAGGAAAAGTGGACATCAGGCAGGCCATCGATATGATTGCGGCAGCATGGTGGTCAGTCAAGCAGTCCACAGTGGTGAGATGCTGGCAGAAGGCAGGCATCATCCCTATGGAACTGACAGATTCTGACACAGAAGGAGCAGCCAGTGAACCAGAGGTAGCCACTGAAAAGTTGTGGCACTCTGTGGCTCTTGCCACCCATGTCCCCAATGAAATAAATTTCCAGGACTTTGTCACTGCAGATGATGACCTCATCATCGCTCAAGAGCTGATAGACACAGAGGTCATCCAGGGCATGGAGGCTGCTGAAAATAGAGATGAAGCTGGAAGTGAAGAGGAGGGGGAGGTATCTTTACTACTGCAGCCAAAAATCACCATCACGGAGGCCATCTCAAATGTACAGAAACTTAGACAGTTCCTTTCCACTTGTGTAGGCGTTCCTGACACCATTTTTGGACAGCTAAATGGAATAGATGAATATTTAATGAGGAAAGTGACACAAACTCTTGTTGACTCCAAAATTACAGATTTCCGCCAAACAAAATAATGTAGGCATTAATTGCCTCTTTTGATTTAAAAAATGTAGTTTATAAGAATAAAGTTTTTAGATAGGATATTGAACTTAAATTTTAGGCAATATTATAATGACAACATTCCAGTCCTCTGAAATAATCAGGAAACTTCCTTGAATGGAATTTGGAAATGAAATTTGACTAATATGTTAATATGTGTGTTATCTTTTGATTAATCAAATGATTTCCAAAGTTGTCTGCACCTTAGAATCTCTTGAGCTTCTTTAAATAAATTTCTAAAGCCCAGGCCTTATCCCAGACCAATTAAATCACAATCTGTGGTTATGGGTCGCAGGCATTAGTAGTTTGTGAAACTGCCCAGGTCATTCCAATGTGCAGAAAAGGTTGGGAATTCCTGATTTGGCCAGAGGAAAATCAAGCACACTGTGGGTTAGGAGCCAACTTCTTGCCAGTAAGTCTAGTTCAGTGGTTTCCAAATATTAGCTCACTTCAGAATCACTTGGAAGGCTTGCTAAAACCCAGATTGCTGGGCTCCACCTCCAGTTTTCTGATTCAGTGGATCTTAGGTGGGGCCCCAAAATTTGCATTTCTAACAAGTTCCCAAGTCCTGCTGATGCTAATGTGGTCCAGTATCCTTACTTTGAGAACCACTGGTCTAGCTGGATCCTAGTACTTCTCTCTTCAGCCAGCCAGCCATCCGAATACTCCCACTCACTATCAAAAAAGAAAAGAAAAGCGGAAAAAAAGCTTTAGCAGTTCTTATTCCAGATCTCTTAACTCCTTTCTGCTGATTTGGTAACTCTAGAATCTTCTTAGCTTTTCTCTTGAATGCTGCACCAGCTAGCCAAGTAGTGAGCAGAGAGGTACATCTGTCTGTGCCCGAAGAATTAGCAGGAACCACCTAGGGTATGAACACATCTTGTAATGCTTATTAGTCAGAGAGAGCTGGGGCACAGGGGAATACGAGGAGAATTAAAAAGGAGATATGATACAATGTGGGGGCCTTGTGTATCAGAAAATCCCGGGAGAGGACATATAGCCCAATGTACTTCTCACTTCCCAGACAAGGTGAGAGGGAAGTCTATGGGAGAAAGGACACGTGTGACAGGCTTTGGATTGCTCCCTATTTGGATTATTCCACTTGTGGGTAATCCAGCCTGGACTTTGTGATTAACATGAAGGCACACTGCTTGCCTTTGCTAAAATTATTTCACCTTTATTCCTTTATGTTTGTCCTGCAGAGACATCTGCTAGAGCAGAGTTGATTTTAAGTTATTTAGAACTAAATAAATTTATAATCAGATTTATATTGAAGTTTTTCTCCTATAAAGAAGGCATTTTTAATATCCTTTATAACCCTAGTATCCGTTCCTAATATGTGAGATAAGTGTCTGTTTCATTTTTAGAAGGTAAATACAATACCTGTCAGTGTTGTAGTGTAGTTCCCCCACCCAGTACAGATTAATTTTGTGGTTATTTCAGAAACCCATAGAGACTCAGTTATTTTTCTTTCTATAATCATTTAACTGAAACCCATATAAAACAGATCATAGACTGCTTCATAGACTATGATCATAGACTGCTTCCATGTTGAACAAAACAACAATTTTTTAAAAACCCCAGCAGATGTTTAAATGGATTTTTGAAATCTTATTTTGTATATTTTTCATTTTAGCAAACTAGTATAATTTGAACTAAAAGTACTATACATATTTTAAGTCCTTAACACGTAGGAGAGGGAAACTGTCTTCTGGCTAAGTCCTGTGTTTCCACGCACTGTCAGCACCTTTACTGCTGCCATTTTGTGTCGATTACTAACATAATTTTGAATTCGTTTGTTCACCTTTCTTCCCCTGAAGTCCATTTGGCACATAATGTTAGATCTCTTGACATCATGCCATTTCCCCTGCCCAAGTGTCTGTGGTGGCTCCCAAATGCCTAAAAAAAATAAATAAATAAAAGACTGGATTATTCAGTTGAGTTTTAGCACCCTCTAGAGTTGGTTATAACCTGCATTTCCGCTTAATTGCTCAGTACCATCAGTGCCGTCCCTGGATAAGCTGTTTCCTTTCACTGTACCCATGTGTGCTAGCGTGCCTTCACCTGAATGCCTCTCCCTACTCTCCACCAAGGCAGGCCTTTCAGGAACCAACTGGAGTCCTCTTTCTCCCAGCTTTTTAAAAAGACTTCAGCACCTGCTCCAGCCTTCCCTCAACTCCTTAGCACTTTTTGTCTCTACCACTTACCTAAGCACTTACGTTTTTATCAGTGTTCTGTGGCTCTTTGACTAGACTGTAAGCTCCATGGGAGCAGGGACCTTTGTAACCTTAATGGTGCCTAGCACCGTGCTGGGCACATCATAGGCACTTCAATAAACAGTTGTGTATAAACTGATATATACATTAATTTGTCAACACCACTTTCTTTAAGGCTGTATGAAGCATTGATTCTACTTGAAGATAGGGTAAGGCTGTCCTCTGTAAAAGAATTTGCAAATTTTTCCATGAATATCATCACTTCAACTAGTATTCCAGTCCAGGTTATCTATCATCTGTTCTTTGATAATGAGGAATTCCAATATATAAAGTTAAGCCTATTTCCTTCCACATAAAGTCATTGTAGGATTTACACACACAAAACTTTGGTATGTAAGGCTTCGTTTAAGTGCCTTGCACATAGTACTGTTTGGTAAATACGTGCTTAAACTTGCTTAAAAAAAGAAATCTCACGTTCTTGACTCATTTAATATATCATAATGAATTAGATCCTTATAGATGAAAATCATATCCAAAAGAGAGAGCATTTACAGTCTGGTTTACATTGGCTAAACAAACCTTTGATTCTGTCGGGACCCTAAGGTTTTATTTGTTTGATACTTTTGTTTTCTAAAACTAAAAGAAGATATTGTCCCTTCTGAGTCAGCTGCCTTCGTCAGGCCCTCTGTGGCTTCTCCCTGATTCTCTGGTGCCTCTTGCCCCACTTGAGGATTTAGTTTGCCCCAGCTGACCAATCCTCTCTGTAGGTCAACATTCTGGAACTAGAGACTTACCTCAGCTGAGCTGTTATGAAGATTAAAACATATACCTGACACAGACTAAGTTCTATAAACGCTATGTCATTAGTACCCATCCCTATTTGAAACTTTACAGGTACTGTCTAGAAGCAGGGACCTCCTTTCCCAGACCTCCCTTTCACTAACAGATCTGGGGTTTAGTGTTCCAGAACCACCAAGACTAATCATTAGATAAAACTCAAGTTTTCTTTGCCCTGTTCTTAAGATAGGCTCTTTCATTTAAAAGGGAGGAAGCTAAGAATTGTTGCCTGTTACTTGCCAAGCACCACTTTACTCCTTACCATTTAATCTTGCCAATAAATTGTAATGTGCAAAAGTACAAACAGCCTCTAGCAATGTATTCTAAAATTGCATACCTATTACCTGTTCATGCTACCAGAGGCCATACTTCTTTGAGGTGAAATGTGATAGCATATTCTGGCCACCAGAGGGCAGAGAGAGATTACACAATAGAGACAACTGGGCCAACCCAGGAACACTTAGAAGCAGCCATGTTTAAGTTCTCTGACGTGGTAGAGACTGAAAAGGAAGACAAGGAAAGATAGAAGAGACATAGAATGTGAGTCTTGTTCAGGCAACTAACTTAGAAACAACTGTGCCTTGGACCACCTAATCCAACCCCATTACACACTTATCCCTTCACCAAGGACTTTTTCCAACCTATTGATAACCACAGGCCATGTAATTCACCCAAGACAGATAGACATGCTCTGTAAGTGAACCAGTTTTAGAGAAATAAATATCCACCAAACATATCCATGCTTGGAACTGATACCCACTGCTGGCCACAGAGGCTCTAAGGATGAAATACACAGCCCTATCCTCAGGGAGTCCAGTTAGCAGATGAGATAGAGAAGGAAAAGTAATAGAGTGGTAAATGCCATTTTTGAGAATATGCAGAGATGAGGTCCAAAGGAGACTATGCATGAGAGAAGAGGAATTCAATAGGAAATGTTGCCAAGAGCAAGAGTCTTTTAGTAAGAAGTATTTGGAAGGAGTAGAAAAAGGTACACATATGGGGCTAGGAGGCTACTCCTGGCAGAAAGAACAGCATATATAAAGGCCTGGGGCAGGATGCCTGGATGGCTCAGTTGGTTAAGCAGCTGCCTTTGGCTCAGGTCATGATCCCAGCGTCCTGAGATCGAGTCCCGCATCGGGCTCCTTGCTCAACAGGGAGCCTGCTTCTCCCTCTGCCCCTGCCTGCCACTCTGCCTGTGCTCGCTCCTGCTCTCTCTCTGACAAATAAATAAAATCTTAAAAAAAAAAAAAAAAAAAGGCCTGGGGCATTTTAAAATGGCCCATTTGGGATCACCTAAGGTCAGAGGTTTATTGATCAAGCAAAGGGATGTGTGACAGGACAAGATGCTGAAGATGCAAGCAAGGGCAACATTTTTTTTATTTGGGTTTTTTTTTTTTTTAAAGATCTTATTTATTTGACAGAGAAAGACACAGCAAGAGAGGGAACACAAGCAGGGGGAGTGAGAGAGGGAGAAGCAGGTTGGCCTCCCACCAAACAGGGAGCCCAATGCGGGGGCTCAATCCCAGGACCCTGAGATCACGACCTGAGCCAAAGGCAGACACCTAACAACTGAGCCACCTGGGTACCCAAGGGCAAAGTTTTTAAGGCTTTATTGGCTATAGCATTGATTCTGAACTTATTCTGAAAACACTGGAGAATCACTTAGAAGTAACAAAGGTCTTTTTTTTTTTTTTAAAGAAAATAATTGGTAGCTAGCATGGAAGCTGAGTTGTAGAGAAATAGATTAACTAGGTAGACTGTGGCATAGTCCTGAAGATAAATGAACACTGAGGGCAAGAAAGAGATGTTGGATTTGAGATTCTTACCAGGTAGATGGATTTGAAAAGGAATATTCTAAAATCTTCCAAGTTTCTGGATTGAGTTGCTGAGTCATGCCATGATCAAGACGGGTTAACAGGGGAAGAGAAGATGAGTTTGTATTCTATGTGAGGTGCCTCTGGGCATCCAGCTGTTACTGGACAGCTCTGGAGATTTATGTATAGACAGATATGCTGGCTGGTGTTCTAGAAAGGCTAGAAATCATGTTTGGCTGCCATCAGCACGCAGATAACAAATCAATTGAGGCCATGGATGTAGTCATCTGGAGAGAGCTTATAATGCAAAGTATTCATTACATGAGGGTCCATGAACCAGCCTCTTTATAAATCGTGTGTATGTATCCATATACATGTGTTACTTCTCCAAGAAGAGCCATATTTTCTCCAGGCTCAATCAGATCTGAAAATCCAAAGCTTAAGCAATGGTGCTAAATGAGGAGAGAAGAGGCTAAGGACACAAGCACTGAAAGGAGATGGGTACTCCAGGGTAGCTGGAGAGATGTCGGAGAATGAGTGTGTGAGGCACCGCACATGGCTCTGGGTCCCACGTGCTGTGTGCACACACTGAGTATACAGGATGGTAAAATTCGAAGGGCCCTTCGAAGACCATTCAGTCCAACTCCTTTACTCTGCATACAAGGTGGTAGCCTCAACTTACTGATGGGGAAAAGGTGGCTCAAAATTCACTTACCAAAATTCAGAGTTAGGAGTAGTAAAACATGAGCCAGTCTGGGGTTTTCTGATTCCCACAAGGTACAGAACAGTAGTCATGCAACATGAGAACTGCAAAGGTGTTCAAGCAATCTAGCACTCCTCCCCTCTTCATTGATGACAAAATTGAGTTCCCGAAGGGTTAATGTACTCATTCAGGACCACAAAGCAAAAAAGGAAAGAAATGTATTTCTTTATGCATTATGTCTTTCTATAAGGACAGATCCTCTTGTTATAGTTGGGAAAAATTAATGACTGAATCACTCTCCAAATGTAAAGCAATGGTATTTCAAAGCTCACTGGTGACCTACATGTGTTTCTAAGTTGCACTTAAATAATTTAGACATAGAGTAGTATTTTATTAGCATAAATTTATTAGCAGAAATGAAATGACACCTCTGGATCTCAACACATATAGTATCTTACATAATAAACATGAATATATCCTCCCAAAAGTAAAACAATTGCTATTGACCAACTCCCCCCTCTTCTACAACAGGCTGCAACCCATCAACTCATCCTCATCCCATAGAAGGTTAAGCCTGATTTATATGGAATGGCATCAAGGCACTTGCTTTAATTAAAAAAGAGATATGTGGTATAAAACGTTCCTAAAGGTTATTAGCTGTGAATAATTTTTTTAAAAGGAGCAGTTACTTTTTTAGGGAATAGACAAAACTGAGAATTTATGTTCATTCATCTGTCACCCTGGTATTGTCTTGATTTGTATATAAAATTGCAAAGGAGACCAAAAAAACACAGGATTTTATATGGATTGGTTTGTTCCCACTGATTTTTGAGAAATCACGGCAGCATCAGAACTCAAATAGTAATTTCCCAACTGATCTGGATGGAAAAAGTAAGAGCTTTTTGATTCCCAGTATCATTATTTTAGGGATGGGGCATGAGAAAGAGGAGGAGAGAACTTCCCTAAAGTAAGTTTATTAAAGCTGCAGTAAAAACCCTTTCTAGCTAAGGCTGCTTCTCTATTTGCCAACTAAAAAGCCTTCAGTTAGAAAATTTTGTCATAACTCAATTTGTCCACATTTTATATCAC
>RCUC01036038.1:0-14682 GCA_003697995.1 Taxidea taxus jeffersonii
CAGAGGATGGGGGCACCTAGGTGGCCCATGTGGTTGAGCATCTGACTCTTGGTTTCTGGTCAGGTCATGATCCCAGGGTCATTGGATCGAGCCCCGTGTCAGGTTCCACACTCACCGAGGAGTCTGCTTGAGATTCTTTCTCTCCCTCTGTTCCTCCCCTTCTAAAATAAATAAATAGATCTTTAAAAACAAAAAAGAATCAGAGGAGGAAACAGGAAGGAACGCATGGCCTGACTGTATTGTACTGGTGTCTTGCCAACCTCGCTTGCCTGCTTCCAGACTTACTGATGTGCTGAAGTAGCTTCCCTAAGATCAGTCCTTGGATCCTGCCTATGGTTGCTGGAATGTTAGGGCTAAATGAGCAGTTAGATGTGACCTGTTTTCAGTCACATACTACCTGTAATAAATTTTGAGGCTTCAAACAATCATCATTCTATTTATTCTTGATCGTGTGGGTCAGAGATTCTGATGAGGAGGTTAGTCTGTGTCCTGTGATATTGGCCAGGATAAGTGGCTAGGCTGGACTCGGTGGGTACCTGGGATGGGTTGGAAGGTCCTAGTGGGCTTCAATCCCAGGTCAGGCACTTGGTCCTCCACCACATGGCTGCTCTTTCTTGCTGGTTAGCTTGGGCTTCCTCACAGCATGGTGGTCTCAGGAAAGTGAGGTTTCTCAAAGAGTCATAGGTAAAAGCTGTAGACTTTTTAGGTTCAGGCTTGGAAGTTACATGATCTTACTTCTATCATATTGTCTTGGTCAAGAAAGTTCACAGGGCCCACCCAGATTCAAGGGAAGGAGAAAGGGACTCTTTCCTAACAGGGGCACAACAGGGTCACATTGCAAAGAAGCCTGTGGGGTAGCAGTCCTATCTGTTCCTGTCTTGGGAAACAAATCTCCCACACAACCTTTCACTTCCCTACTGGGCCACTTTATGCTATAAAGTGCCTCATTGAATAATTTTTACATGGGAGAAAAAACTAATATTTATGGGATTCCTACCACATGTTGAGTGTTGTGCTAATCACTTTCACATAGAATTTCTCACTTACTGTGACTTGTATTTTCAAAATGATTTTCCCTAGACCTAATCTCTGGGTTTGTTTGAACCATCTGTTGATGGAAAGTGAGTTGCTGGTCAGTCCATAAAGCAGGATGCATGATGATTCCCTGACAGAGGGGACTTGTCTTGCTGTCTTCCATATGCAGGGATAGCCCTAAACTTCTTCTCTTTATCCCTGGGGATCACAGTACACTGACTTCCGCTCCTAAAAGAGTTCTTTCACACTCTTGTTCATTCGGCTCCCCAGGGGGATGGAGGCCTGTCCCTTTAGAGGTTCTTTCATTACTGAGAAGAAATAATCTTTGGGCCTCTGGGTATCCAATTAAAACTTGTAGAGACAGAAAGCATTGGAGGGGTAGCTCTGTGGAGAGTCCCTCCTGTTCAGTTGTCAGACCCCCTCCCGGAGTGAGGCAGAGACTACATGCTGGGGTGGCAGCCTGTGATGTCAATAAGAGAATTGATGACAGACACACCCAGAGGCTTGAGGGTGTTGGTGCTGAACAACAGCCCCCTTGGGACTATCTTATTTTATCCCATTTGAAACTCTTGACTGTGATTCAAGAGTCAAGAACAAAACAATACGCTGCTTGTGCACCACAGAGCAACTCAGCTGCAGTAAAAACAGCAGATGCCGGAACATTCCATCTGCCAAAGAATCACCCGAAGTCAGGGAGACATCGTGACATCAGGGGAGTTGAGTTCACCAGAGTCAAAGGGGAAAGTTCTAGAACCTTCTAGCATCTCAGTAGGACTTCAGGGAAGTCACAGAAAAGTCAGAAGTGGTCCCTGATTTTCAACAGGCACAACTTGCTAAGAAATGCCTTTTACTGCGTATTGAAGATACTTTCAGAGCCATCCAGGTATTTCAAACTATTATTAGCCAAATGAGGAAACAGAGCCCCCAACATAAGGTGACTGGGAGGGGGTTGGTGCACTGGCCTGTACCTGAGCAGCACCTGGACCCAGTTCTGATCTCCAGCCCAGCCCTCTTTCCAGATCATCCCTGACATTTCTGTCTGACCAGATCCATCAAGTGACCCTGAAATGGGGAAATAGAAAAATCTCACTTGCTCATGGCAGGGAGTGTAGGGCAGGGGATGGCAGGTGACAGAAGGTACCACTCATGATCAGGGGCCTCCCCTGAGGCAGGCTCCAGATGAAAGCTGTGTGTTGGGGGTCTCTAACACTACCCTCACTGAGGCACAGAGGAAAGAAGGAAGATGTTCTGATGGAAACACCTGCGCAGAGCCTGTGCCCCGCCTCCCACACTCCATGCTCTATGCTCCATCCTCCTGCCCTGCACTCCAGCCTCCCAGCTCTGTGAGCCTCCCTCTACCCTCTGTGCTCCATGCTCTGTGCTCTGTTCTCCTGCCCCACACTCTAGCCTCCCAGCTCCGTGAGCCTCGCTCAACCCACTGTGCTCCACACTCTGTCCTCCTTCTTCCATCTCCATGTGCTCCATGCTTGGGTGGAGAAGGTGACTGTAGTCGTTGGACCCACAGAGACATGGGACCCCTTGTTCTCAGAATCTGACACCCCAGCAAATGGAGACAGAAAGCTGAAGAATCTCATGGACTCTGAGGTTCCAATAGGATTCATCTGCACGAATCATGGAACAACACAGGAAAGAGAAGGCGAGGGGCCAGTCCTCTGCCTACACAAGCACAAGCAGTACAGACGGTGTAGTTGTGGACCTGAAATCACATGGTGTCTCATTTGAGTGTCAGGGCATCTGTGAATATTTTTAAATATGCAGCTGAGAGCAGAATTCCTCTCAGTCTTGTCTTTGGGGTTGTGGATTACTAGAAGATGAAGAGAAAAAAGTCGAAGCTCAGTCCTCTGCATTCAGAACAAGGAGGCGTGTCAGGGTCACAGGCGAGCGAGGGAGGAAGAATCCAAGGATTAGGCTGGAGTGTGAGCAATGGAACTAGCCAGAAGGCTTTTTAAGCAAAGAATTTCAAGTATTTTAAGATGCTGGGGAACTTGTGACAGGATTCCCCTCTGGCTCCTAGATATTCAGTCAGATCTGTGCTATACCCATCGGCCTGAAGGCATGGGAGGTGGCAGGAGTCAGGTAGATAGAAAGGAAAGGGATGCAGTCCCACTCTGGCCAGCCCAGATGAGAGGGAAAGAGCCTGCCGGACAGCAAGATACCCCTTTAACCACATGGATTCAATGGACACAGACAAAGCCCAGAGTGTAAGCCCCTAGAGATTACCTGCCCTTGGAGGAGCCCACGGTCCGGGTAGGGAGGACCAAGTCAATGCTAGCTCCATCCTAAAGACCAGGACCCTGGAGACATACTGTTACTGTTTAGAAGCCTGGCACAGCTTATTGGTAATGAAAGTTCAGGAAATTTCATGAGTGTCCTGAGGTCCACACCTGTCCTTAACCAGCATGGGACCTTAACCAGAAGAAGTCCTGGCTTGACAGACTCATTGTACCAGGAGGTGGGAATTCTGAATCAACTCTGTCCTGAAAAGAGCCTCATGTGGGCATACCTGTCCCACACTTCCCTCTGTCTCTGTCCCTCCCTCCCTCTTTTTCTCTCTCTCTCCCTGCCCTCTCAACTATATAATTCTTCCTGTAAATAGTTTCTGAAATCCTACCTAGTTTTCAAAGCCTTCTGTGTCATACCCCCCCACATCACACACATACTCATACACACGTTCACACACATGCTACATCACACAGCTCACCTTCACACACTCACACGCAAACATGCACACTCACTCATGCACACACCACACACACCAACCTCACACACATGAAAATGTCATCTCTCCACCGTGAAGCAGATTTGAAAGGAAAAGCATTTTCTTGTCCATTCTTTCTACTTGTTTTCTGATTTTGGAAGAAGCCATCACTTCTCAACCTTGAGGCTTTCCAGCTCATAATCCAGACGGAAGGGTCCTGTCACAAGAATGTCAGGTGGGTGTGGGGCAGTGGGCGCGAGGGGCCAGACCTAGAACCCTCTCTGGCCAGCCTGGAATGAGGACAACAGTGGTAATGGAATCACAGCTGTGTGGTCTGAACGTTCAGTCAGAGGCCAGCTCTGGTTCAAGGTCATGAGGGAGAGAAATGGGAAGTTCACGACCTCTGCAAAGCTAGTGGCTAAGGCCAGAGGCTTGGGAGGACCTCGGGGCTGGTGGGGGGGTCAGTGAGATCTAGATTAAAGATTAACGTGGGGGCAAGGCTGCAGGAAGCAGACATAGCCCTGGGGGCACTTCCTTGTGGCTTTGTGGCAGAACCTGGGGCTGCTGGAGTCAAAGGTGGTGGACGTGTGACCCACATTCTCACTGGGAGTGGTTGAGCTAGGCCTGTGCAGAGCCAGTCGCCATCTCAGTGACTTGGGTCTTCTGTGGAGGTTGGGGTGAAGCCCAAGCAGGAGAGGCCTGGTATGGAGGGTAGAATGTGAAGGCCGTGCCTCGTCCCCAGGACAGAATAACCCCAAAACACGGAGACTTTGCCCCAGGGGTCCCTTGTCCTGAAGGAAGCACTTTGTACCCTTCAAAGCCTCTGCCTGAGTGCGCTGTGAAGGTGGGGGCAGGCAGAAGAAAGGGAAAGGTAGAGGAAAAGTGGGATACAGGAGGGAGCACCCCTTTGACCTTGACCAAGCCCCCTTTCTCCTTTGGAAGACAAAAGCATCACAGGGGACCCTGCTCAGCCACCCCTCACTCAGGACCCTAGAGTGAGCTTTAGTAACAAGTGAAGTGGGGTACATTCCTGGGTTCACCTCTGCTGCTCTGGTCTGGGTGACAAGACGGACCCCAGAGCTGTGCAGACCCACATGGTCCCCCGGAGCATTTGGGAAGACAAAGGGCAAGAGGCAGATGTTTCCAAGGCAGGACTGGGCTGCGTCAAGTGAGCTCCTCCCGGGCTGGTGGGGCTGGCAAGAAGGAGCAGAGCTGAATCGCCTCCATGCGGGAACACAGAAAAATATCTTCCTGTCTGGTAACCCCTGCCCCCCACCCCGGCCTCCAGTCTGCCCTGAAAACTCACATTTCAGGAAAAATTACTTTGGGACCTCATTGGGGGAGGGAAGAGATCAGAGGAATGTGAATGTGAACGGGAGTCCCCACTCACCACTCGGTGTGCAGGATTCCTGGGGCCCCTTTGCACTGCACCAGCTCCTGCCCTGGCTGGGGCAGCACTCAGGGCTCTATTAGTAACCTAACACATACTAATGGGGCTCTTTGCATTGTCTTACCCATGTGTGTATTTTACAAGACATTTTCCGGGTGACTCCTGGCCATACCACTTTTCTACCAAGCTGAACCTTCCCCCTCCCTTCACTGGAGGGCACCAATGTGAAATCAGTGCATGGTGATCAAGGCATGAAGCCGCTCCTTCCTTATGGAATATTCCATTTGGGGAGTGAGGAGGATTTTGTTACATCTGCCTAAATGAAAATGTTCCTCATCACCCAAGGCGGGGCGTCATTTACCAGATGTGCTAATCTGTCTTATACATCATCCCTCGGCTAAGTTGTCCAAGGCAGCCCACGCTTGTCCCAGAGAGCAAGGCTTCATGCCGCAAATAATCAGGAGTAGGCATAGAAGTGAGTCTGCAGATGACCAAACACACCACCACTTTTCCCCGTTTCGTGAGTATCTGTCCTGGCTCTCGGGGAAGAAAAGGCTTGTAGATTTAAGAACTTCTAAGAACAACACCAGAAGGATGGAAAAGGTGTTAACAGAAAACTGAGCTCCAAGTCTGGACTCAGACGGCCAAGACGGGGTCTGTTCCCAAAGGTCCCGTGAGCCAATACCTGGACAATTTGAAAAGTCGTTCTCCATGCCTCCCTCTTTCTGGGAAGGGGGTGTGCAAACACACCTGCCAAAACCCTCCTTTTGCTAATCTGAGTTTGAATTCCATTGAGATGACCTGGGTACCAAAATGACAGGGATATCTCGGAGAAATTCCAGAACCTTGCAGGTCGTCAGAGCTGCTGACAGATTTTTCTTCCAAGTGCCCAATAACCCATGGTGGGTAAGTAGATATGCACTCTGATAGGCATGTATGTGCAGGATGGAGGTTTTGTCTCCAGCTAGTGTGCTTGCCCCGACCCCAGATCCCAGCCTCACTGATTCCTTTACTAGAGGCTGGGAATACCCAGGGGAAAAAAAAAAGAAACACTCATCCTCCAGGAGCATGGTTTGAAGCAATGCTTTGCAAACTTTAACAAGTACCCAAATCCTCATTGAAATTCAGACTCTGATTCAGTCATTCTGGGGTAGTGTCCAAAATTGAATTTCTGGCAAGCCACCAAGTGATGCTGATGTTGGCTCTGAGGCCACACTTTGAGGAGTGACAGTTACCGTTGTGGTTCTAAAGGGTGGTCCCCAAGAATTAGCTGCAGAGAAGAGGGGCGTGTCAGAAATGCTCATTCTCAGGCCCCACCGTGGACCTCGTGACTCTGTAGCTCAGTGGTCTGTTGAAACAAGCCCCCCACACCACCACTTGGTGATTCCGAAGCAAGCCTCAATACTGAATTTGGCTCACCATCTGGTTATGGCAGGGTTTAACTTTGCTGGGCCAAGGAGGAGTGGCCCAAAGCACCATGTACGTTGGCTATCTGGGGACACTTGGAAGCCCCACTCAGACTGAAAGGCCCCAGAGGGAAGAGGAGCAGAAGTGCCCTAGGGACGGGGTGGGGAAGGAGGCCGAGGAACATTCTCAAAGGCCAGCCCACGCAGAGGTACAGGCCTTCTGTGGCTGAGCATCACCACCCCACCCGCCCCACTGGTCTTCACAAGGGAGGCCAAGAACTTGGCTGCAAGGGGGCATCTTCCTGTCCTAGTTGATTTTAAGCCTTCCACCTTCCCAGAGAGAAAAGCCTCGGATACAGAAAACAATTTGCAGTCTGATAAATTCAAGACAGCAGCTGGAACTTTGTTTTCCCTCCAGGACGGTGAGAAGGCCATGAAGACATCCCCATAGCTCTTTCCTGAGGATAAGAAGGAGCAGGGAGTGAGGGATAGGCCAGGGGAGGAGGGGGGAGGCCAGTGTCCGGAGCTTCATTTGTGTTTGGCTTAATAAATGGGGTCTTAAAGGACGGAGGGTTGTTCCTGTGTGTGTTTCAGTCCCTGTGGGCTTCCATCTCTGACATTTTCCCCTCACAATATCCCAACAGCAGAGCCTGAGTGTGGTGCCAGGAGCTACGGAAATAATCAGGGAGAGTCCATGAGAAGCTGAAATTGTCTTGATTTCATCTTTAAAATGTGTGCACTTTTGTCCTATTAAGTAATATATGTTTGCTTTACTATAATAAATGGCTCAATGCAGAGTAAAATAAATCCCCCTGCTATCCACGGTTACATCCCAGCAACGATACAGAGAATAGGCACGGATAGATTTTGAGAACACATTGTTTTCTGAAGAAGTGGCGTTTTCACGGAGGGGGCCTTTTACAGGAAGAGCTAAATCTATCTTCTCTGTGGGCAGTGCACAGGGGCTGGGGTGAGGGCAGGGTGCCAGGGGATATCCTGTGACCGGAGGCTATGCCTGGCAACTCTCTTCACACAGAGGCCCCGACAGGCTGGGGTCCCAGGGTCCCACCTGTGAAAGGAAGTCGGTGTAACAGGTAAGGGAGGCCACCGGTGGGTACTGGGGCCTGCACTCAGATCCTGATGCTTGGGTGCTAGAAAATGCTCAGTTTCTTGGGAACTGAGCAGCACTGTAAACTCTTTGACCATATGGAAGCTTCTTGTCCTCAGAATATGTCCCCTCTACCTAGCCTTGGAGCCAAAGCTGATGAACCTGAGTCTGCTAGGCCTGTGGGGGTTTGGAGGATCTGGGAAGGGTGGGGGGAGCTGCTGGGGAGGTGGCAAGGTCAACTGTTTGCTCAGAAGACACACCTAACCCAAGCCGCATATTGTACAAAACTGCACACTTGCTCAGAACTCAGAAGGACCGGGGAGGAAGTGTGGGTGCATTAGCTTCAATCTGTAAGAAAACCACATTTAGAAGGCAATCTCTTTTGCAAAGCAATCTTGGATCTTCTGGTGACAGGTCCCTCTGCCTCCTTAAGTCCTCCACTGATCAGGTTCTGGAGGGACACGGCATTGTCAGATGCACCTGTTTCTAAAAGGATCATCCATTTCCTAAATCCTCATAAATATCTAACACTAAGATACAGAAGCTGACTTGCAAAACTTTGTTTTTTTGCAAGCAGAATTATACCTAAAACTCCCCTTGAAGGAGCTGGGAGGAACTCCCTGATGGTGCAGAGCTGGGGAACATCCTTCATGTCACAGAGTCAGGGACAGCTGCAGCCCCACTGTCCCCACCAGGAAAATGGACACAGAGGTATGCCCTCCTCTCCAACTGAAGGGTTGTGGAGGCTCCTGAGAGCAGGATCCCAGTTCAGGGCACACAGCAGGGATGGGTAAGGTGGGCTCACTTAGAGTCGTCCCCACTCCACAGTGGGCTCCCAGCCTGGAGACAAAGGTGCTGGAACCATGCTGAACCTGCTCAGGAAACCCAGGCTCCAGGCTGGCCATGGTTCGGGTGGAGACCAGCCTTCAGGAGCTGCCCAAAATACTGACAGCCGTGCTTTGGAAAGACACAGATTTCAATAATACACCCTCCTCTCGCTGACCCTCTCACCCTCTGGCTCAAGGAAAGGCTTTCTGTCACTAAAAAGGCATGTTCATTTATAACAGATGGGGTGTTTGGACTTTCTGGTAATGGATTTATAGATTTCATCCCAGCCCTACCTCTCTGAATTCCTGGCCCCCGTGGGGTCACCCACCTTCCTTCCTGGGAGGGGCCTGAAGCCCCCTGCAACCTCACGTCTGAACCAACAGTAGGAAAGTGTTTAACACTGCCAGTTCCTGACCTTGGTGACATTCAATAGAGCATAAGGGGCAGAAAAGTGTTTGATCAAAACTTGTCCCCTTGCTATGTAGCTCAAGTTGATGAAACACAGTTTCTGAACCTAAAAACAAAAATCAAAGGGACAAAGTAATTGACCACAAGTTCGTATTTTCCCAGCTCATGACTACCCAGGGAGGCACATTTCCCTCCTGTTCTCACACTTTGGAGTGCATCAGAGTCCGCTACAGGACCTCTTAAAACCCCCATCCTCAGAGTTTCTGATCCAGGAGAGGGAGAGCCTGCCTGTCCAGCTGAGTCCCAGGTGATGCTGAGGCTCCAGGGACCACACTTTGAGGACCACGGCTCTCCGGTAAGAGCACCACTGGCCTCTTGACCCTTTGTCTTGCAGGATCATCTCTTACTTCAGTCTTTCCATGGCCACATTTCCCCCGTGCACCTGGGGCAGCCCAGGACTGGCCTCTGTTGACACAGCTCTGTGTTTGCAAGCCAAAGTCCTCCAACAGGAAGTGGGGTCTTAGAGCTTCTCAAGCACCAGCTGAGGCCACCAGGAGGCACGGAGAGAGCACTGCCCCACCAAGGCGGACCAGAGTGCCTTTCACACCAGCAGTGTGAGTCGGAAACGCTGGCAAGGCCAGCAGCAGCTCAGGGACTGAGGTCACCGTCTACTGGAAAGTTCCGTAGGCAAGCACCTCAAGGCTTCAGTCCCAGCACAAGCTCCCCAGGCAGGCGGTCCTGCTCCCTGCACAGGGAAGGACATCAGAGAGAGGCAGGGAGGGAGCTGCCGAGAAACAGCCTTTTGGTTTTGCTCCGGGACAGACAAAAGCAATTTTGGAAATTATCAGATGGGAGTAAACTCTAAAAAGGAATGAACATTTAGCTATTTCCCCCCAAATCCAGTGGATGGAGTCATAAAGGGAGGATTAGTAGTAAAGAAACTGAAGAAATGACATTCCTCTGCATTCAAGTCTCAGGACGCCTTAGATTTGCTACATTGTTGCTCAGGCAGACCAACACCGACCCCTGGCCAACACTCCTCATAATTACAGCAAATGTCATTGGACATTTAGATGGTGAACCCTTTCTTGCGGTCACGTTTCCAGCAGTTTTGGAGAGTGATGTATCCCAGAAAATGGGGAGCAGGTGTCCCATGGGACCCGTCTCAGCTCTAGAGAAACCCCTCCAGAAAGACCCACTGCCTCTCTGCTCCTGATCCCTAGGGTGGGGGGTGGCTGGGATCTACTGGGCAGGTTGGTGGTGAAAAGTATCGCCAGGAACTGAGCAGTGTCACTGTCAAAAACAATTAGTTAGGCTTTAGCATTCATGGTTTGGGAGATGTCTGCCAAACACGGCTATTTTCTTTTTTACAGAATTAATATGGAGACATCCCTGCCAGCAAAAATGGATTCCAGAAGGGACTGCTTCTTGAAGGTCCCCACCCCGCTTGTAAGGGATGTCATCAGCAGGGGCAGGGTGCTCGCCTCCCACCTGATGGGAAGCATTTGCTGAAAAGCATTGTTGGATCACAGAAGCCCAAGTTAGAGGGAAACAAGAACGATCCAGAGATCACAGAGCTGTGAAAAGACCTTTCTAGCCTAGTATTGGACATGCAGTGCTGACAGCTTCCTGTTTGTTCATTTTTCATTCATTCATTCATTCATTCATTCATTCATTCATTCAAACCCAGTGGTTCTGGAGCCATGACTGTCCTTGCTGGGGTCTTCTCCAAACCGGATCAACCCTTGCTACTGTTTACATTCCAAGATTTCACTCCAAATCTGGAAGCCTGAGGAAACAATGCTATTATAGATTGTACAGTTATGCTAAGGTCGTTTTCCTTCTTTTAAAGAGTTGGGGTCTTGGTATCTGTGTCTCCTGTCTAGGTGGCTGCATCCCAAACTTCTGTATTCTTTTCTAAGATGTGAGGGCGAGGATCTCTGGGGCAGCACCATCTCTAGGGTGGGAGCAGGTGTAGGGCAGGAGCAGGTGTAAGTGGGAGCAGGTGTAGGGTGGGAGCAGATGTAGGCCTGGAGCAGGTGTTAGGCTTAGAGCAGGTGTAGGCTTAGAGCAGGTGTAAGGCAGGAGTAGGTGTAGGGTGGGAGCAGGTGTAGGTGGGAGCAGGTGTAGGGCAGTAACATGGCTTTCAGAACAACACAGCCCCCATCCATTTGGTGAGCCAGCGACACAGAGCCGCAGAGAGGCCTGGTCTCTAGTGCACCCCAAAACCCTGTCCTCCTAAGGCAACAGGGACTCAAAGATTGTTCAGTGTGCTGGGCTAGGCAGGCCCAGGGACCACATGCCTGCTGCCTGTTCTGAAACCAAAGTTTTCATTTCAAGATAATTGAGGATTCACATGCAGCTCTAAAAGATAACAGAGACAGGTCCATGTGCCCTTCACCCCTTTTCCCTGGGGCATCACCTTCCATAACTTCCTTCCACTCTCTCAGCCAGCTTTCCCAGCCGAGTGGGACCCAGGGGAAGTGATGAGCTCCCCGGGTCCTTCCCCACTCCATCCTTCTTTTGGTTCCTATGACTCTCACCTCTTCCTGCTCTGAGATCCTTCTGCCAAGTGAGGATCTTTAATTCCTTCCATTGCCCTGTTTCTCCAGTATTGGTTCATGTTAGAAATTGTGATGCTTAGTGACCAAGCAAACAGAACAAAATCCCATGAAGTCAGTGATCCAGAAAATCCTTATACTTCTAAATGCAAGGCCTGCATGTGAGATCTTACTGGCCGGTGGCTAGTCACACTGTCTTGCACTTGAATGAGGAGCAATTCTATGGATCCTTTCAGAGCCTATATTCCATCCAATACAGATAAATGGAGCCTTCCCGGTTGTTTTTAATCATTGGTAGGGGTGTAGGCAGGCCAGGGAATGAAGGCTCTGGTGCCATATTCAGTGTCTTGGGGCTGCCTGAGGCTAGAAGCCAAATTGCATTTGACTCATCTGCACACTTAGTTTGGTTCCTGGAGAGTTTCCTTTGGTCTTGCTCAACGGTGCTCGTGACGGGTCTGGCTTCATTTGATACCATACACATGCTCTCCAAGGGGGCAGATGCCTCATCCTGGGCCACGACGCTCACAGGCCAAGGGCTGCACTGCTTCTTGCGCATTAGGAATCCCTTCCCCAGCTGCAAATATTGCATAAGATCTGTTGACCTTTTTACAGAATAAGCTCCAGCTACAGAGCTGGCTGTCCATCTTCTGCGGGAGGAAGCCGCCCTGCGGTGTCATCCTGCCTGCACGCTGGGCCACCCCTCCCCATGCTGTGGAAGACACAGTAAAGCCCAATCGTGCACTACGGATATGCCCACTACAGAGGTGTGCCAGCCTCATGCCCTGATGGGGAGGGGGGGGGAGCTGGAGACCCAAATGACTTGTGTGTAGGCCATCAAATGCATGCTTTTTCCTATGGGTTCCAGCGAGACCTGAATAGATTTCTCCTGCCACTACTTCATGGCTAAAAGATAAAGTACATGAAAAGGACAGGAAACCAATGAATCCAGACCCTGAACTTGCATTAAAAATGGTGTCACTCTATCCTAATAGCCGTTGGGGAACCCCAGAGGTGGGTGCGGCCTCTAGCAATGCTGGGCACATCCCATGTACCCAGGAGGCAGAGGACAAGTTCTGAGTGGGACGCCAGGAGGATCATCAGAGTAAGGCCGTGTGCTGGGGCAGCCTGGCCCTCACTGGCCACACTAAGACGTACTGTGGCAAAACAAGGAAATGGGATTGAGGGCTAATGTGGCTTCAAGCCCTCTCCAAAAGTCAGAGAGAGGTAGCATCAGGCTACAAACAAGGCCTGGCTCAAGGACACTTATAACCCAAGGGACTAGGGGTGCCCAGGCAGGGAGACTTCCCCCAGCCCTCAGGGGCCCACAGCTACCTAGTGGAGACCCGCTCCTTACCGGCACCAGGGATAGGACTCGCACAGAGACCTGTAAGCACTAGGTTTCCCCCACTCAGAGGCCATCGCAGGACTGAGACAGGAATCTCAGGAATGCCAAGAGGAAATGTGTGTCACCCTTAAGCCGCTCGCCACAGGCTAGTCAAGCTCTTCGGGCACGTTTATCTTGGTGGTTAGCTTAGGACTAATGGCTTACCTCCTTACAGGACATCTGGGATCCTTTGGAAACACATGGGGTTCTATGCAGTCTTGAGCCAACAAGGGAGAAGTTCCCCACTGACCTCACAAGTTGTTGTGGGCTGAGGTGGGCACTCCTCACCCAGTTCCTATGTGGAAGTCCTGACCCCCAGGTGACCGTATGTGCAGACAGGTCTTTAAAGAGGTAATTAAGCTAAAATGAGGCCATTTGGGTAAGCCCGAAGCCAAGACGACTAGTGTCTTTATAGGGAGAAGAGATTAAGACACAAACACACACAGAGATAACCCTGTGAAGACATGGGAGGGGACGCCCATCTGTAAGCCCAGGAGAGGGGCCTCAGAGGGAACCCACCCTGCCGAAACCTTGAGCTCAGACTTTGGATCCTCCAGAACTGTGAGACTGCCAATTTCTGTTGTTTAAGCCCCTCCCCTCCCCCATCTGTGGTCCTTTGTTATGGTGGTCCAGATGGACTAACACACCAGTGATCTGCTATGGATGAATTTGCAGTGAGAAAAACTTCGTGAATCTCAGGAGAGTCCAACACTTTTTGACGTTAACATGAATTCTTTGCTTTTTTAGGATCTCCCCGAAACAGTGATAGTATCCACTTACATGACCCAAAACAAAGTGTCTTTCTCCTGCCAGCTCTGATAACCATCTACCCCAGAACCAAAGCACACACACTTCGGGGACAAGCCAGCATCCCACTTTCCCTCGTCCTAGATGTTGGGAAGCTGAGTAATGTTAACAGAGACTTCTTAGTGCAGACCATACAAAGACTGTCAGCTCAGGAACCTATTTAGTTGGGAGAACATAGTGTGGACACCACTGGAGAACATTAGGATTCCAGTGAACACATGGACTGCATTAACAATGGCTGTCTCATTCAACGGAAGCATTTATTTGTTGAAAATGGTCCATAGTCCATTGAACCTTTGGCCCGAGGAAACCTTTTAGAGCTTTAAGTAGCTCTTTCAAATACCTGGATGGCCAGCAATAGTCCTGCAGAAGCCAACAACAAATACAAGAAGTCTCCTGGAGTCGGTCCCCACGCGTGTCCAGACCCAGCCGAAGTGGACGGTCCCCCAGCCCTCGTGGAGCTTCCGTGGGGCACGCCTTTGCCCCTAATCCTCATGAGCAAAAAAGGAACTGCGCCTCCCATTAAAATGTGTCATTATAAAGAAGAATATGCTCATGACCCAAGAGGAAATTTTAAGGATAAAGTGATACTCACATCAAATGCTCTTATTTTGCCATATTTCCTTCCAGTCATTGTTCAAGCATTTTTATAATTTTATGGGCATGATGATGAAAGGACACGCCATCTTTTTTCATTGTTTCCTTCTTTATTTTAAATTATTACCCTGAGGACACAATCAGGAGTGGTTTCATCAGGTCAGAAGTGTGAGCAGGCTGTGAGACCATCTCCACCACCAGAGGCACCTTGCCGGCTACACCCTGGTCTCATACTCACTGAGTATTCTGGTTATTTGACTATATTCCTACTTTAAAAAGATGAAAATTGAGCTCTATTTTTTAAAATTATTATTTGGTTTAAAAATTTTTTTTAAAGATTTTATTTTTTTAAGAGATAAAGAAAGAGGAAAGTGCAAGAAGGGGAGGAGCAGAGGGAGGGGGCGGGCTGACTCTGCGCTGAGCATGGAGCCTGGTGGGG
>RCUC01036079.1:0-14708 GCA_003697995.1 Taxidea taxus jeffersonii
ATATATATATATAATTAACTCTTTTCATAAGCTGCATGAAAGAGAACAGAACTCAGATATGAGTGACTTATCCATTGACTAGCCTATGTGTCTTTGTCCCATAGGATGTTAGCAGTCATCCTAGGATCCCATTTGTCTTCACCAAAAATTATTAAAAATTGATTTTAAAAATAATTAAGTGATATAAGTAAACCTTATTTAACACTTCATAAAGTGAAGAGTCTTTTCAGGGAAATGCAAAATTGGAAAGAAAGCAGGAAATTTTTATAAGATAAAGAATAAAATGGAAAACAAAAAACAATCTGATTGGCAGGAGCTACATAGTTAACCTTGCTCGGGATCAGAAAGCAGAGAGCTGGTTTGGTATTTGGAGAGTAGCTGATTGGATATACTGTGTTTTGGGTCAAGTGGGACATTTATAAGGACAAAAAAGTTATTTAAGTTTTGATTTGTTGACATTGCACACTGGGCAGGGGCAGCTCCATCTTAGGCCTAGAAATCCATTTTAATACCAGCCTGGAATTTGATATTTTCTTAAATAGAAAGTGAATTGCCTAGAAAAATACTACAATCTTATATTTAGAGTTCCCTAGTAGCCATTTGAATAATATCTTTCCATTGAAAGAGTAACTGGATCTTATTTCCTATGATACTGGAAGATGGTTTCAAAGGACTTTGTTTATATTTAAAGTATTTTTCTCTTTTATTTGCATTTCAAATGCATGCAAAAGTCTTATCTTCAGTGTAATACAAGCCATAAAATGGCAAACAGCCTTAATAGAGTAATATGATGTAGGAGTTCTTAAAAACATTACCACAGCAGTGTTGGCTATGTTGCAAAAGAGGTTGAATATCCTTTGACTTCTAGAAGTACTGTCTGTGGGATGTTTTCATTTACTTCCTGAAACATTGATAGCCATCCAACTGGCATCACTCTTGCTCTTAGACTTTTTTAATACCTCTTTAAAAAATTTCCAAAGCAACCATGAGTCCAAACCAGCTACAGAATAACACTGCTATATCATACCAGTGTGGATTATATTAATTCTTTATAGCCCCATGTGATGGACTAAAATAGTGGAGCATAATAAGAGCAGAAGTGTAATTCCTAATAGTGTGTCACACAATAGGTAAAATAACATATCACTGTAACAAATTTAATTGTTTCAATCTGGCATCATTAACAATTTTAGTTTGAAAATATACTCCCTCTTTTTTTAACATATTACTTTTTCTAAAAAAAAGATTTATTTATTTAAGAGACAGAGTGAAAGAGCATCCACACATGGGTGGGGAGGGACAGAGGGAGAGGGAGAGAGAATCTTAAGCGGACAGCACTGAAGCCTAACACTGGGCTCCAGTTTACCAACCTGAGATCAATACCTGAACCAAAACCAAGAGTTGGATGCTTAACCAACTGCACCCTCCAAGTGTCCCCCTTTTCTAAAGATTTACTTATTTAATTTACTCTGTCTTACTATTAGATCAGGGCAATTAAAATTCTTGATAGGTTTGTCAGAGTCAAGTGAATAAAACCAATAATAGGCAAAATCAGATATATGCTGGGATGTAAATAAATGGAAGTCAATCTTTCAAACCAAAAGGAAACAAATTTTAACTTATAGTTGGAGGGCATGCTTATTGAACAGATCTGTTGGATCTTTTCAGTTGTTTAGTTTTATTTAAATGCAGAAAGAAAATTAAAAACTCCATTTTTCTTTGAACACTTTTTAAAAAGTGTTTATTTACTTATTTGAGAGAGAGAGAGAATAAGCTGGGGAAGGGGCAGGAAGAGAGGGAAAGAATGCTCAAGCAAACTCCCTGCTGAGGGCAGAGCCTTACACAAGGCTCCAATGCTGGACCTTGAGATAATGACCTCATGACCCAAAATCAAGAGTCAGACATTTAACCAAATGAGCCACCCAGGGGCCCCTAAACAGTTTTTACTTAAGAAGACATTGTAATTATTTATTTAAGTATTTATTTAATTCTAGTTAGTTAACGTTCAGTGTAATAATAGTTTCAAGTGTACAATATAGTGATTCAACTCTTCCATACAATACCTGTTGCTCATCACAAGTGCACTCCTCAGTCCTCCTCACCTATTTAACCCAACCGCGCAGAGTCTGGTAACCATCGGTTTCTTCTCTAAATTTAAGAGTGTGTTTCTTGGTTTGCCTCTCTCTCTCTCCTTTTTCCCTTTGCTCATTTCTTGTGTTTCATAAATTGCACATATGAATAAAATCATGGTGTTTGTTATTCTTGGACTGACTTATTTTATTTGGCATTATACTTTCTAGCTCCAACCATGTCATTGCAAATGGCAAGATTTCATTCTTTTTTATGACTAATATTCCAGTGTGTGTGTGTGTGTGTGTGTGTGTGCATACCACATTTTCCTATTCATCCATCAGTCAATGGACATTTGGGCTGTTTGCATGATTTGGCTATTATAGATAATGTTGCTATAAATACAAGGGTATATATATCCCATTAAATTCATGTTTTTGTACTCTTTGGATAAATACCTGTTAGTGCAGTTACTGGGTCATAGGGTAATTCTATTTTTAACTTTTTGAGGAACTTCCATATTAATTTCCAGAATGACTGCACCACTTCTCATCCCCACCAATAGTATAAGAGGGTTTTGCTTTCTCCACATCCTCCCCGACATCTGTTGTCTCCCGGGTTGTTAATTTTAGTCATTCTGACAGGTGGGAGGTGGTATCTCACTGTGCTTTTCATTCATGTTTCCCTTATGATGAATGATGTTGGACATTTTTCATGTGTCTGCTAGCCATCCGGATGCCTTTCTTTTTGGAAAAAGAAATGCCTATTAATGTGTTCTTCCCACTTCTTTACTGGATTATTTGTTTTTTGGGTGTTGAGTTTAATAAGGTCTTTATAGATTTTGGATATGACCCTTTATCAGATATGCTATTTGCACATATTCCCCATTCCATAGATCGCCATTCCATTGGTTGCCTTTTAGTTTTATTGATTGTTTCCTTCACTGTGAAGAGGCTTTTTATAAGTTCCAATAGTTTATTTTGCTTTTGATTCCCTTGCCTCAGGAGACAAATGTAGTAAGAAGTTGTTATGGTTACTGTCTCTGTTGTTCTCTATTTCATACCTCATATTTAGGTATTTAATCCATTTTGAACTTATTTTTGTGTTTGATAGAAGAAAGTAAGCCAGTTCCATCCTTTTGCATGTTGCTGTCTAATTTTCCCAACACCATTTGTTAAAGAGACTGTCTTTTTTCCATTGGATTTTTCTTTCATGCTCCCTTTTCTAGTTCCTTTAAATGTAAATTAGCTTATTTATTTGAGATTTTTCTTGCTTCTTGAGGAGGCGTGTATTGTTCCATACAACCTCCTTGAAACCACTTTTGCTGCATCATAAGGGTTTTGGACTGTCATGTTTATATTTCCATTAATTTTTAAATTACATAATTTCCATGTAATTTTTAAATTTTCTTCTTTGGTTTCCTGGTTATCTCATCCATTTTTTAGTAGCAAGTTGTTTAACCTCCATGTTTTTATGTTCTTTGCAGATTTTTTCTTGTGAGTGACTTCTAGTTTCACAGTATTGTGGTCAGAAAAGATGCATGGCATGATTTCAGTCCTTTTGTATTTAGCCTGTTTTATGACCTAACATGTGCTCTGTTCTGGAGAATGTTTCTTGTGCAATTGAAAAGAATATGTATTCTGCAGTTTTAGAATGGAATGTTCTGAATATATAGTAAGTCCATCTGGTCCAGCTTGTCATTCAAAGCCATTGTTTTTTATTGATTTTCTGTTTAGATGATCTTTCCATTCATATAAGTGGGGTGGTAAAGCCTCTGACTATTATTGTGTCATTACCAATCAGTTCCTTTATGTTTTGTTACTAATTATTTTATATATTTGGGTGCTTCCGTGTTGGGTGCATAAATGGTACAATTGTATCTTCTTGATGCATTGCTTCTTCTAGGACTCCTATAATGCAATGTTATTATATATGATGTAGTCATTGACTTCCTTAAATCTATTCTCATGTTGCATAATTCTTCTTTCTCTCTTTAGTTCAACTTCATTATTTTTCATTATTTTGTTTTGTAGGTCAGCTATTCATTCCTCTGTTTCTTGCATCCTGCAGTTCATTGCATCACACCTATTTCCAATCTCACTTTTGCATTCTTCATCTCTGAATGATTCTTTTTAAACTATTTTATATCTGTATTAAGGGTCTCACTGATGTCCTCTATTCTTTTCTCAAGCCAAATGAATATTCTTATGATTGTCACTTTAAATTCTTCATCTAGCATGTTACTTATAACTTTTTGGCTTAGGTCTCTGGCCATGGCCTTATCTTGTTTCATTTGGAATAAATTCCCATGCCTTGGCATTTAGTCTAATTCTCTGCCTTCTCTGTGTTGGAAAAGCCAGTCATGTCTCCCACTCCCAAAAGTAGGCTTTATGAGGAAGATGTGATGTAGTGCCCAGGGCCTGGTGTGTCAGTGAGTGCCCACGATGTGTGCTGTGTGCACTGTGCTGTTGTGTTTTGGCTTCTCTACTTTTTTAGGCCAGTTGTCTGCAGCCTCTTCTTGCATGCTATGGGCAGGGCTTGGTTCCTGGACTGAATGTGGTGAATTTTAACAATGCATGCTCTGGTCTGTTTATGAAATGAGAACTGACACCATTTCCACAAGAAATGAGGCCCTGCAGAACTCTGGTTTGGAGATGTGGTATGGGCAAGGATTTGTGCTGGTCATCTGGGGAAGGGGCCCACCATCTTGGTTACATGGCTGAGGCAAATTTGACTGAGAGAGACAGTCCTGCCAGAGTGTAGGGGAGTGGGGTTTGGTATAAGTAAGCTAGATACCGAGCATTAGAGCTGTGCTGCTTCCTGCTGGTAGCTCTATGTTTATCCTGAGGAGCAGGGAAAAGAAATGGCACCAGCCAGCTCCTTTGTTCCTAGAGAGGCATCTTTGTGAACATTGTGTCTCAGGGAAGCACTCTGAGAAGAGGGAAAAATCTTCTCCCTGTGTGCCCAACATTTTCAGATTACTGTTTCCATGTTGTCTGCCCCCAGATTGTTAGTTTGCCTGCTCTCCAGGAGCATCACTGCCCTCTAAGCTTTATCCCAGCCAAGCCTGCTGACTTGTATGTATGTTATTTCTTAATTAGGTTTCACACCCAATGTGAGGCTTGAACTCATTACCCTAAGATCAAGAGTTGCATGCTCTTCCAACTGAGTCACCCAGGCACCCCAAGCCTGCTGACCTCTAAAACTGCAGACTCGAGTGACATGGAGTGACAGCGGCATATGGCTGGTCTTCTGAGGGAGGAGCCTACCATACTGGAATTGAGGTAAACTTGACTGAGAAGGACAACCTCACCAGAGCACAGGGTATGGGACTTGGTGTTAGCAAATTAGGCAACCAGTGTCAGTGCTGCACTGCTCCCTACAGGGGCTTTGTGTTTTGCAATTAAATAATTTCTGAATGTATTATATTTTAAACATTATTCCTGACAAACATTATTGTGCATGCTAATAATGTGATTAGAATGTTTGTCCTCTTTTTAGCCATTCTGACTGGTGTGAGGTGGTATCTCATTGTGGTTTTGATTTGTATTTCCCTGATGCCCAGTGATATGGAACACTTTTTCATGTGTCTGTTGGCCATCTGGATGTCTTATTTGCAGAAATGTCTGTTCATGTCCTCTGCCCATTTCTTGATTGGATTATTTGTTCTTTGGGTGTTGAGTTTGCTAAGCTCTTTGTAGATTTTGGATACTAGCCCTTTATCTGATATGTCATTTGCAAATATCTTTTCACACTCTGTCAGTTGTCTTTTGGTTTTGTTGACTGTTTCCTTTGCTGTGCAAAAGCTTTTGATCTTGATGAAGTCCAAATAGTTCATTTTTTCCCTTGCTTCCCTGATATGAGGAAGTGGAGATGCAACGGGGGTGGGAGTTAAGGTGGTAGGAAAAGTAAAAATGAAAGAAGATGGGATCGGGAGGGAGAAAAACCAAAAAAGACTCTTAATGTCATAAGACAAACTGAGGGGGGTGGGGGGAAGAGGGGTTGGGTGAGGGTGGTGGGGTTACATCATATGTTTAAATAAAGCTTAAATAAAGTAAAAAAAAATTTTTTCATTTAAAAAAAAAAAAAGAAAGAATGTTTGTCCTCTTTTATCCACTTTGACCTTTTACATTCTTCAAGACCTATTCTTCAGGACCTTTTTAGATATCAACTCCATG
This sequence comes from Taxidea taxus jeffersonii, assembly GCA_003697995.1. Lineage (NCBI taxonomy): Eukaryota > Metazoa > Chordata > Mammalia > Carnivora > Mustelidae > Taxidea > Taxidea taxus. The sequence goes on from RCUC01036079.1 coordinate 6,249, forward strand.
AAATCCTCCGTGTTTCTCCAGAGACATAGAGTTGACATCAGACTATTTCTCCAATTAGACTGTAAACAACCTGACGACAATAGCTGAGGTTTATTACAACTTTGTAGAAGCTAGGAACCCCTGTGCCTATCATAAGAAATGGCACATAAATATTAATTTTCCCTTTTAAATTAAAAAAAAAAGTCTTCAATTTACATGTGAGAAAATACTATAGATCACCTTAAATTATTGTTCTATGAATTGTTTAAATATTTATGTACTATGCCAGAGAGTGATAAGTGCCAGGGAGGAAAATTAATTTAGGTGAATGAAGAATGAGAGAATGGGGGGGTCTGAGGTGCTATTTTATAGTTTGTCAAATTGACTGACAAAGCGATTTTTGAATAGAAACTGGAAGAAAGTGAAAGAAAGAGCCATTCATCTATGTTAGGGGTAATAACCAATCCAAGGAGAGGGAACAATAAGTACAAGGCTTAGAGGCAAACACCTGATTAACATATTCAAGGAATAACAAGGGTGTCAGTACGGTGGAGCAGAACCTAGAGATGGGTGAAAGGATGGAAAAGAGATCATGAGGTCAGAAAGAAAGCAGATGATTCAATTATGTGTTCCTACCAGCCATACTAGGACTTTGCTTTGTGTCATGGTAAATATATGGCACTTCTAAAAGTTTTGAGGAGTAACATGAATCTGAGATACATTCAAAGGAACAATATGACTAACTCTGTGAAAAATAGAATTAGAAAGTCAGGACAGAAACCTGGAGATTAACTGGGAGACAACTGAATAGTCTTGGCAAGAGATAATGTGGCTTGACTAGAGTAGAAGAAACACAGTGGTGAGCAGTGGCTAGATTTTAGATGTATTTTAAGGATAGTGACAATAGGAGGTAATCTGAATTAGTTTTCTAGTATGCCATAACAAGTTCCACAGAAACAATATACATTTATTTTCTTACATTTCTAGAGGCTAGAAGTCCAAAATCCAGGTGTTACTTCTGATGGCTGTCAGGGAAGGATCCATCCCAGGCCTCTTTTTTTGTTGTATATGGGCATATTCTCCCTATGTTTATTCACATTATCTTCACATTATGGTCATTTGCCTGTCTCAAAATTTTCCCTTTTTATTAGGATAACAGTCATGTTGAATTGAGGTCTACCCTAATGACCTCATTTTAACTTTGTTACTTCTCTAAAGACCCCATTTCCAAATAAGGGCTCATTCTGAGATAGTGATACACATTTCAGGGAAAGACAATTCAACTCAAAATAGAGTCTATGAGAAAAACACAATTTTAACAGGATTTTTCATATATATATAACCAGAGGAAAAAGCTAGTGGTTGCCTCAAGTGTTCTTCACCTTCATCATTCACTCAATATTCAACAAATACTAAACAAGTGGTTTGTTCTTTGAACATTGCGTTTTGTTTGTTTGTTTGAAGATTTTATTTATTTATTTGACAGACAGAGATCACAAGTAGGAGATCACGAGTAGGCAGAGAGGCAGGCAGAGAGAGGAAGGAAAGCAGGCTCCCTGCCAAGCAGAGAGCCCGATGCGGGGCTTGATGCAGGGCTCGATCCCAGGACTCTGGGATCATGACCTGAGCCGAAGGCAGAGGCTTTAAACCACTGAGCCACCCAGGAACCCTGTTTGTTTGTTTTAAATTTTGTTTATTTATTTGAAAGACAGAGAGAGAGAGAGCATGAATAGGGAAGGAGGGCTTAAGGGAGGGAGCCAAGCAGGGAGGCTGATGTGGGACTCCATCCTAGGACCCTGGGATCATGACCTGAGCAGAAGGCAGATGTTTAACCGACTGAGACTCTCAGGTGCCCCCTGTAAATACTGTTCTAAGAACAACAGTAAAGGAACCCAAAGACTCATCCCACATGAATTCAACTTTTTTTATTTTATTTTAAATATTTTATTTATTTGACAGAGAAATCACAAGTAGGCAGAAAGGCAGGCAGAGAGAGAGTAGGAAGCTGGCTCCCAATGACCAGAGAGCCTGATGCAGGGCTCTATTCCAGGACCCTGAGATCATGACCTGAGCCAAAGGCAGAGGCTTAACCCACTGAGCTCCCTAGGTGCCCCAAATTCAATATTTTAATGGAACATTTCCTGGGTATATAACTTCCTTTCCCTGCCTGAAATTCCTTTAGTACTCCACATAAAGTATTTCCTAATTGTTCATGAAAACTGAGGCATAAAGTCAGTATTTGCCCTCTGGGATGATGGCTAACAACAAACTTGACGTGTGAGTTTGGGCAGGTCATTTTTCTCTTTGAGTTTCTGTTTTCTCCTATGTAAAATGGAGGAGATACATTCACCTCACAAGATGCTAGTCAGGATTAAATAAAATATTATATGCCAAAGTGATGTTCAAAATATGCAAAGATGTAGAACTTTTGATGATGGACATCATCATGACATCTGATCTTACTCCTGTTGGCCAGCTAAAAGACATGAATAAATTGTCAAATCAGTCTGAGGATGAATTATGTCTGTGCTCTCTTGAATAAAAGATATAATGGAAGAAATCAGAAAGTATTTCTTAATGTTTGAGTTTGAGGTGTTAATTAGGTAATAGAAGGGGATAGAGCCAAACATTTTTTGTACCCTAAGAGCCTGGCACAGAGATAGAATAAACTTTAATTATTATACTCAAAATTACTTGTAAATGTATAAGAGGGGTTAGTGCCTCATTCACTTTCATATCTACCCTTTGCGCCTAGCTCACACCTCCCAGAAATCAAATACATAAAAATCTTGGGAAATTAGACATTTAAGATAGTGATAGAATGATAAATATGAAGAACAGGGTCTAGCTGGATGCCACATTTATTCTCCCTGGCAAAGGATCCTACAGCAATTAGAATATGAAAGAAGAAGCTGTACTAGGGTCACCACAGGAGGCTTTGGTGAGATGAATAGAGTTCTGAGATATTCCCTTTTTCATGCAGCAAATGCTGAGTGATGACACTACACCCCACTAGGGTTGTAAAGGTAAGACATATATACTTTGAATACTTAATTAGCTCATATTTTGGTCTTAGAGAAAAATATATGGTAATAATAAGTAGCCCTTACTGACTCCTAAATATATGCCAGGAGTTGTTCTAAGTAATTTACTTGGGTTAATTTATTTAACTCTGAGAATTGGAGGCAAGTACTAAGAGATCAGGAAATGTGCCAGGGTCACATAGCTAATGGGTGGTGGAGTTGAGGTATGAATCTAGGTAGTCAGCTCCAAAGTCTGCACTTTTAACAAAAAAGCCAGGCCTTTTTGTGAAAACAGTTATAATCTAGGGCAGTAAATAAAATGACAGACTCATAAATGGACATATAAATTTTAAAAACATAATTGATCAAGTCCATCTGTGAAGTGATAAAGGAAGATTTCACTGAGGTAGGTGCTACAAGGTAAGATTTTGAGGCTAAACAAGAATGTTACAGATAGAGGAGTGGTATAGTGTCTTCTGGTTAAGGATGCTGAATTTAACACAGGCTTTAAATCTGCTTCCTGCCTGAAGTGTATGAAAATAAGTAAGAAATAAGAAAATAAAAAATAAATAAGTATTTTATTCTATGTTAATTTGGGGTACAAGTAGTGGAATAACCCTGGAAGTGCTAAGACAACAGCAGAGAAGCCAGCAGAAAAAAAAATTGACAGAAGTGATAAAACTCTAATGAATAAGTGAGAACTATTTTAGGGGGTATAAAAAATATTTTGGTGGGGAAATCTGAAAAACAAGTGATTTCTTTCACATAAGCCTCCTGATGTTCAGGATTGAAGGCACCAGTATAGTAGATTGCTGATGGCTACACAGATGTTGGACTGCTCTTTGAATTTGGCTAAGCTTTGTGACCTACCTAGATCCAAAATGTGGCAGTACAGTATTGCTTGAGATCCAAGCCTGGGCACAAGTTATAGGCAGCTTTCACTTGTGCTCTCTTAAGGGTCTGCCGACAAGTGAATAAGTCTGTGCTAGAAAATGAAAGCCCACACAGAGAGCTGTTCCAGTTGAGACAAGCACAAAGAAGGCCAATAACACAGGGAACAGAAATGAACCATTCCAACAGAGCTCAACCTAAACTACTGAGCTCAGAATTATGAGCAAATAAATGCTTGCCATTTTAAGTAACTAAGTTTTGGGCTGCCTTGTGACATAACAAGAAGCTGAGTTATTCATCCAGATTGAAGGAGCATATTCACTGTAAGTTGCAATGAAGGAAAATGCAAATAAATAAGTAAATAAATAAATAAAGATCAAAAATTTATGCAATAAACAGCTTGATGCACTCATTTAACCCACCACAGATAGCTGGACAGAGGTCTGGGGTTTTACAGTGGGTCAAACAGAATATTTTTGGATCGAGGGATACAAGGCACTAAGATATGATTAGTAAGTAAAAGGTGATATAGTGAATTTAAGAATTTGAATGATTTTTATGCATTTGTCTCTCAACTGGCAGCCAGACTTTGACTCTTTAGCAAGAATACTGGAATATTCACTGGAGAATGTGGCCAACTCAAGAAAAGGTCCTAAAAATGTCTCCATTGTTATATGTAGGTGTAATTACTATTGAACAAATAATAATCCCCATATCACTACCACCCCATAATATAATCATCATGCCTCATTTCTCTGAGAGAAGCATACTTTTCCATCCTTCAGATGCTGACTTTGCCAAGTGATTTCATTATTGTATGCCAGTGAGAGATTTTAGCTGTCTGCCATGTAGTAGTAACTGACAAATGCAGCGTGTTCTGTGAGGATGGGGCTCAGGCCCCATAATCCTAGAATAACATTTTTTTTTTTAAAGTAGCAGTATAAACCCTGGGTATCAGCGGTTTTGGAGAAAGTCACAGGGACTACGAAGGAGACTCTTAAGAAAAGCTGCATCTCCAAATTTCTTGATGTCATAAAATATGTTATGTCATTTCATGGAAAAATTTGGATATTAAAAATGCTGAATCAGAAAAGTGAAATATCTTTCTGAATAATAAAAAGTCTTAGGAATACTTTAACTAGTTTTTTTTTTATTTTCCTATTAACTTACACACAAAAGTAAATAAATGATTAAAATATATCTAAATATGTATTTAAAGCCTTTCTTAAGTATAAAATGAAATGTTTAATTAATGGGAAAGTTATAGATCATAGTTTAACTGTAAGCTATTTTTGTCTCAGCACTAAATAAATTAACAAAATTCCTTATAATTAATGATCTCTTAAATTTAATAAAATTAAGTGAATGTCAGATGATGATAAGTGCTATCAAGAAAAATATAATTAGGCAAGGCAGTTAAGAAAGCAAAGGATAAAAATTATTCTTATATACAGAGTGATATGAAAATACTTCTCCAACAGTACGGATCACTCCAATAGTGGTGAATTGAGGGGTGTAAAGGAAAATTATTTCAGGTAGGTGGATCAACAGTTTTTGAGGCAGGATTGTGAAGGACCTGCTGGATACAAAGTAATGAAGCTTTGAAGAAAATAATTACAGGGAAATGTTATAAGAGAAGAGGTCAGAAAATCAGTGAATAGAGTTATTTAGTCATTTGTGGGCCGTTGTTAATCTTCTAGTATAATTAAAATGGCAAATCCATGGAGAGCTTGAGTTGAAGAGTGGCCTAATGGGACTCACACTTTTTTTTTTTAATTATGCTATGTTAGTCACCATATACTACATCATTAGTTTTTGATGTAGTGTCTCATGATTCATTGTTTACATATAACAACCAGTGCTCTATGCAATATGTGCCTTCCTTTTTTTTTTAATTCAATTTAATTTTTTTCAGTGTTCCAAAATTCATTGTTTATGCACCACACCCAGTGCTCCATGCAATACGTGCCCTCCTTAATACCCACAACTAGGCTCACTCATGCTCCCATCCTCCTCCTCTCCAAAACCCTCAGTTTGTTTCTTAGAGTCCACAGTCTCTCATGGTTTGTCTTCCCCTCTGATTTCCTCGAGCTCACTTCTCTCAATCTCCCAATGCCCTTGATGTTATTCCTTATGCTCCGCAAGAAAGTGAAACCATATGATAATTGACTTTCTCTGCTTGACTATTTCACTCAGCATAATTTCCTCCAGTTCTGTCCATGTTGATTCAAAAGTTAGGTATGCATCCTTTCTGATGGACGCATAATATTCCATTGTATATATGGACCATGTCTTCTTTATCCGTCTGTCCATTGAAGGGCGTCTTTGTTCTTTCTGCAGTTTGGTGACTGTGGCCATGGGAATATGGCTATGCTATGCTATTAATATTGGGATACAGATGGTCCCTCGTTTTACTACATCTGTATCTTTGAGATAAATACCCAGTAGTGCAATTGCAAGGTCAAAGGGTAGCTCTGTTTTTAATTTCTTAAGGAATCTCCACCCTGTTTTCCAAAGTGTCTGCATCAACTTGCATTCCCACCAACAGTGTAAGAGGGTTCCCCTTTCTCCACATCCTCTCCCAGTACTTGTTGTTTTCTGTATTGTTGATTTTGACCATTCTAACTGGTGTAAGGTGGTATCTTAATGTGGTTTTGATGGGGGCATCACATTGTCTGATCTCAAGCTTTACTACAAAGCTATGATCACCAAGACAGCATTGTACTGGCACAAAAACAAATACATAGACCAGTGAAACAGAGTAGAGAGCCCAGATATGGACCCTCAACTCTATAGCTAAATAATTTCTGACAAGGCAGGAAACAATATCCAGTGGAAAAAAAGACAGTCTCTTCAATAAATGGTGCTGGGAAAATTGGACAGCTAGATATAGAAGGATGAAACTAGGCCATTCTCTTACACCATACACAAAGATAAACTTGAAATGGATGAAAGACCTCAAGGTGAGGCAGGAATCTATCAAAATCCTAGAGGAGAACATAAGCAGTAACCTCTTGAACATCAGTCACAGCAGCTTCTTTCAAGACATGTCTCCAAAGACAGAGGAAACAAAAGCAAAAATGAACTTTTGGGACTTCATCAAGATCAAAAGCTTCTGCACAGCAAAGGAAACAATCAACAGAAGAAAGAGGCAACCCACGGAATGGGAGAAGTTATTCGCAAATGACACTGCAGACAAAGGGCTGATATCCAAGATCTGTAAAGAACTCCTCAAATTCAACACACACAAAACAGATAATTGCATCAAAAAATGGGCAGAAGACATGAACAGACACTTCTCTAAGTAAGACATATGAATGGCTAACAGACACATGAAAAAATGTTCATCATCATTAGACATTAAGGAGATTCAAATGTGTATCCTCCTTAATACCCACCACCAGGCTCACTTATCCCTAACCCCTCCCCTCTAAAATCTTCAGTTTGTTTCTCAGAGTCCACAGTCTCTCATGGTTCATCTTCACTCCAATTTCCCCCTCTACTTTTCCCTTCCCTCTCCTAATGTCCTCCGTGTTATTCCATATGTTCCATAAGTAAGTGAAACCATATAATTGACTTTCTCTGCTTGACTTATTTCATTCAGCCTAATCTCCTACAGTCCCATCCATGTTGATGCAAAAGTTGGGTATTCATCCTTTCTGATTGCTGAGTAACATTCCATTGTATATATGGACTCACAGTTTAAAGCGATCCCTCTGGCTACTCTGTCAAGGATAGGCTCTAGAAGAGCAGGGTCATAAAGACTAGCTGAGAGGCAACCATGGTATTCCAAGCAAGAGACCATGATGGCTGGGATCAGATAAATAACAGGTTGGGAAGTGAATATATTTCCAAATTGAAATGAAAGACTTCACTGAAAATTGTAGATAGGATATGTTAGAAAGAGAAGAAATAAGTAAAGCTCCAAAATTTTGGCAAAACAACTGGACCAAGGTAAGCTGCCATTTATTGAAATTGAGAAGACTTCATGAAGGACATATTTGGAGATGGAAAATCAAGTGCTCAGTTTCTCACTTTCTTAATTGTGTGCAGTTTTCTGGATGCAATGACTTTCCTGAAAGTTATCACATTATTTTCTATATTTGTAGGCTGGAAACTTAAGATTTAAATCTTTTAACAAGTTACACAAAGTTGGATTGTGAGAATCTTACTGTCATGAACAGACATGGACTATAGAAACACATAGGCATACATAAATATACATACACACAGATATTGAGGTCAAAATTAAATATAATGTTCTAAATTTAGATGAACATGCAATTGTCAAGTTGTTAGCTTAGGTGAGAGTGCTTTATTCAGGCACCAAGAGACCACTATTTCACAGAATCTCTCAAATTTCAGGATGCTAAATGTAACAGATGGTCTTATAACTTGGCTGCACAGGGAGATAATGTGTTCAGATCATGGGCTGGCATAGTGTGTGAGAACAGAATGCAAAACAAAGGGAAATGCTTGCCTGTTTATTCATAACCAAGTTCTCTGGAGAAAATAAGTGCACAGAATTACAGGTTCCCATCTCTGCCTATGGTACATTTCTCTGTCC
>RCUC01036266.1:0-10156 GCA_003697995.1 Taxidea taxus jeffersonii
CATGCAAAGGAAGTATTTATGGCATCTAATTTGGCAGTCCAACGGGTAATAAAATCCCCTCCCAAAATCTCCAACAAGGGAAAATGGTTAGAGTCAAAGACCTCATTAGCCCCTGTAAATTCCCACCCCTCATCTGGATCCCAGACCCACATATCCCACACCATGGGCATCTTCACTTTCAGACCCTCTAAATCTGCTCCCTTACTTGTTTTTAGGAATAAAGCTTTATTTTATCAACAGCCACACTCATTCATTTATATGTTGTCCCATGAATGCCTTCATGCTACAATGGCAGGATTGAGTAATTGTCACAAAGGCCATTTGACTCACTGAGCCAAAAATTTTATCATCTGGCATGTCACAGAAAAGTTTGAAGGCTCTATTCATGCTTACCCCCTCCCCTGAGTTTCCATTTTGTAATCCATAAAAGGGAGAAGATGATGATGATGATAATAATAATAATAATAATAATAGCGTCTGTCTCATGGTGGCATTGAGGACTGAACACAATACCATCCAAAAATCACTTAGCACCTGGCACACAATAAGCATTTACTCATACTGGTTCTTGGTGTTAATATTATTTTTACTCCTCATATTTCAAGACTGAGACCACATATCTCAAGAATATTCTCCGGCTTGCCTTATCCCATCCCACCCTATCCTTAGTCTCCCACTGCGCTCCCAACATAACCTGAAGATACCTTATTTTAGCTTTTTCTCTGTTACATATATATAGTCTTCTGTCTCCTCTCAGAAGACTGTGAACATCTTAAGGGCAGGAGTTGTGCCTTCTTCGTCTTAAATCTGCAGAGCCAGCACCTTACCCACTGCTGGCATTCAGTGCAGCTGAGTTCCTCATGGGAGGTCACAGAATGTCCGTATCCAAAGAATGTATATCCATAGACAGGGAGATTGCCAGGGCTTTGATATCTTTGGCTTGATGGAAGGTGGAAGGTACTCACTCAATTGACTTGCAAATCAGTAGTTGAAAGTTATATTCTGGCAGTGGAATACTGATCAATGTGGAGAGCTCATAAAGCAGGAACCCACTCTAGACTCTGAATCCAAGTAAGTGTGAAGGAGCCAAGCCCCAGATCACACCATCAGCAGCTGCCTTTGATTCTAGTTTCTTCATGTGATTTCACATTCGTTTTTTCTTAAGGAATTCTGAATGGACAGAAAAACACCCACTGCTAATTTAAGGGGAAAAAATCTTGCCACCCAGAAAATGGCATTTTGGACAAACCTGAGAAGTATTCACCAAAATCAAGATAAAAATGTGTATACCTCCTTTTTGCTCACTTGCTTTTTTATTGTTGAAGCAGCCAATTTTATTTAACTTTCCAAGAACCATAAACACAAATTGGGACTCATTTCCCATCTTCCCACCTAGAATTTCAGGACAGCCTGTCATTGTTTTGGCGATTTTTTCTTCTAGAAGAATCATGATCTCTGGGATTAAGAATATGCTATTTAACCTCGAAGAACTATTTGCAGCTTTAAAGCTCAGTTCCTCCTGGAGAGAAGGTAGTTTTCCTCTCTCTGCTTTGTTTTACCAGGATGCCCTGAACTTGATCATCATTCATGGAATTCTCTTAAGGGGCTCAATTTTAAAAGATATGCGGAACCTTTAAATGGTGCAGCAGGAAAATTTCAGTCTACCAAGGATCATTTGCAAAATGCTTTCCTTTTACATCCAGATAACTTCAGTGGTCCTGTCTCCTGATTACCCAGGGTTACATGGCAACAACATACAATTATTTATCAACACAAGAGTTTGAGGAAAACTCAGAATTGGTACTGTCAGTTTTCAGTGGGCTCTCAAAACTAGCTTTTCCTCGTTTTTTGCTTCCACTGATCTTCCTTAAATCATGTCCATAATGGTCTTCTTCCAACTTTTACCTGATTCCAGAGAGATGGTTGATATATAATACTGAACTCAAGCAAGACTCTTCTGTTTCCTTGCACTTTCTGGACAGAGAGAATGGAACCACTGTTTATGCAAAAAGATTTTACCATTACCATGATATTTTTTGATGGTTGTATATTTTAAAAGCAAAACACACCAAGTCAGAAATTTCAAATAGTTCTTCTCTTTTATCCTTGCAAAGCCAAATCAAATGTCTTATTATATTAGGATTCTAACACATTTTTTATTATAGATGATGAATCCTCCTAGAAAAAGGGAAAAGCCATCATAAGGACTTCTCAATAAGCTTTCCTTACTTCATAGTTTATGTTTTATGTTTATGTTGGATTTTATATCTTGACGTATGATGACTTGCTATATTATGCTATATTACACTTAATAAAAATAATTTTCAAAAAAGCAAGAATATAAGTAATTTAAGGTAAATATAAATTATTTATATTCAAGTTCTAATTATGGAGGGGACAAAAACCTAGACACACACACACACACACATACACATTTTCCTTAACTAGGTTCATAGAATATTTTCTGACACATAACTGTTGCCTTCCTCTTATATATAAATATATAAACATTTTACGGTCATTCTCGCTCTTCCCCACATCCCAACTTTATACCTTTCCCTGCACTTGAGCTGACCAATTCCTTTTCAATTTTATAAACAGATACTGTTTAAAATCCATAGTAAGGGGGCACCTGGATGGCTCAGTGGGTTAAGGCTCTGCCTTTGGCTCAGGTCATGATCTCAGGGTCCCAGGATCAAGCCCCACATTGGGCTCTCTGTTCAGCAGGAAGCCTGCTTCCCCCACCCCACCCCCACCCCCTGCCTGCCTCTCTACTTGCTATCTCTGTCAAATATATAAAAATAAAATCCTTTTAAAAAAGCCACAGTAAGTTTAAGTTATATCTCTCATATCTAAACCAATCCACCTATGTTCTTCTTTATAATGATGTAATTGGAATTCTGAAAACTGTTTTTTTCTCATTTTATTTCATTTTATTTCTTTTCAGTGTTCCAGAATTCACTGTTTATGCCCCACACCCAGTGCTCCACGCAATATGTGTGCTCCACAATCCCACCACCAGGCTTACCCAACCTCCCATCCCCCTCCCCTCCAAAACCCTGTTTGGAAAACTGTATTTCTAATTCTTTCAGATGGCTTTCTGTTCAGTTCCACTGATATGTGTGCTAGATTGAAACTGGAAGTCAGAAAGCTGCTTCCCATCAGTTTCACTCCAGTCTCATTCCAGCAATAGCCCTTCACCACGAGGAGCTATTAGCCCTAGTTTCCAGTAAGTTTAGTCCTCCAGGAAATAACATCACTGTGTTCCTTCATAAGTACTAGCATTTCCTGGAAGACTGCCCATTTTCAAAGGTCTGGACCCAACTCTGTAGTGCCCAACTTCTGATCTCCTGAGGCAATCAACAGTAGCCCTACAGTATTTCCTCTTCGGAGTTTGGGCCCTAGCCCTGCGAAGCCCCTTCTCTATGTTCCTGTGCGATTAGCTGCAGCTACATAGCCTCCACACTCAACGGTCTGAGTCTCATTTCCCCACAGCAGCTTCTCCTCACAGCATTCTTTGCAGATTCTGGAAACCCCAACCCCTAACCTTCATACCTCAGTCCTTATGGGTATAACTCTGCTGTGCTTTAGTGCTCTATTTTGATCTTTCCATCCTCTAATATTTCTCTATCTAATTCAATACAGTAAATTCTTTCTGTTGCCATATTTAGTATGATTTCTGTTTCTAACTGGATCCTAAGTCAGATACTATATTGATACAAAACATAATCCCAAGAAATAAAACCTCATAAATGAGATTGATGGATAGGTTGGACAGCATTCTTGACCTTGAAGAATGTGTGGAGCTCCTCACCAATGGGAAAAGAGAAGTCAGTAATTCTCAGAATGCCATGCATCAAGATTAATTAAATTGTCACCTGTGGTTGATTGTTACCATGTATCTAAATGCACTTGTAAAACCAAGCATCAGCTTTTGATGCATATGGACTGGACTATCTTCTTACTGTACTAGAGAGCATACAGAAAGAGAGTGAAAAGCTCAAGGCTTTAAACTCTTAGTCCAAATCACAAAGAATAGGAGAGCTACATGTCCCTAAAATAATCTCTTATTTCACTGAAAATCACACTCAAAGTTCAATTGTGTGTATTGCAGAATTAAAAACTAGGTTGAATTCACAGACTCTCAGGCCTTGACAGCCCAAGGCTTAGAAAAAGAGTTATAATAGCATGCCTGGAAGCCATCTTGTGTTTTTTGTTTATTTCTTTGTTTTGTTTTTTAAGACTGTATTTCTTTATTTGACCTAAAGAGCACAAGCTGGCAAAGGGAAAGGGAGAAGCATGCCCCCCTCTCTGCTGAGCTGAGAGCCTGATGCTGAGTCTGATTCCAGGACCCTGGGATCATGACCAGAGGTGAAGGACACACTTAACCAACTGAGCCACCCAGGCACCACTATGTTTTAGTTTTAATACTCTTATATCTGCTAGTCACAAGACTTCAGAGTAAGCAGAAGTGTACAACAAAATGATCCCATTACACTGCCCAGAAATGTGGTGTTGACTTTTGATGCAGCCCATATGCATCAAAAGTATCTGTACAGGGATGATATGACACAGTAAGTCTTGATATAATTATACAGGGAAAGTTGATTAAGTGAGAAGAGATTCTCCCAGCAACCGTAGGAAGCAGATGTCTATTGTACTTGACCTGAGATAATAGTGCGAAAATTTGTGGGAGGTGTCAACAGTCCTTTGACTAGTGGGAAGTGATGGTAGGACTACGGCAGCTACCCTGTATGGCCCTGTATGTAATTCTTGAGTTCTTTTTGTTTAGGTCTCCTCACTGGCATTAGTTCACTGATTCAGAGGACTAGGGCCCAATGGCCATGTTTATCTCCCTGACTCTGGTCACAATGGACTGGCTCTTACCTGATTCCCTGGAAAGATTTCCAAAGTTAGCCAATTTTATATTCTTGCAAATCACCATGTTTGTGGTTGTCAGTAGTGTGCCTTGCACTTATAAAACATTGTTTCCTCAACACCTCAAGTCTTCAGAGCTTAATCCCACTCCACTCTGAAAAACATTCTTCATACCTCAATTAACTAGTTCAAGCAGGTTTACACAGCATCTGGTTTGGGGGTTTACACCTGTTATGATATTCCCTCCTCTATCAACATGTCATCGGTCCTAATCTTTCCTGCCCAAGTCAAATGTGGACATGAGATTCTCAAGTGCTCTTCTGCTCCATAATCCTCACATTATTCCCTTCCTTAATTTCCTGTCTTCCATAACCCATTCCACTTGTTGATTACGCCCTTGTTTCCTGATCATTATGTATAACCCATGTAATAGCCACAGAATGAGAGTTACCATTTCTGTTTTCCAGGTGGGTGAATTAAAGCTCATAAAAGGCTGTGTAATGGGCCAAATGCCAAACAGCTGTTAAGCAACACAAATGGAATCTTAACCCAGGATCATCAGACTCCGTGGCCCAAAGCTCCTTCTAGTGCACCAGATGGCAGTTCCCGCTTCCTACTAGACAGGCACTTTCATACTGTGTCTTAGGCGGTTTCTCCTGGGATAGCACATCATCCCCCTGTTACTGGAACATGTGAGAATGGTAACAGTGGTAGCAGATGATCCTGGAGATGCAAGGAACAGGAAGTAATGAGCAGATGTAATTCTGCCGAACCCAGGAGCTCATAAAGACCTTTAAGCAGGAAAACGGCATAACCAGATGTGTTTTTGAGAAGCTAACTCTGGAGGGAGGTAGACTAGTCAGACAATAGAGAAGACAGCTATGAGAAAGTAAAAGAACATGAGGACCAAATCTGAGCAGTGACAGTGCCTTAGAAGTTCCTGCATTTAAGAGATATTTTAAAGTAAAATCTTGAATTCAGTGATTTATTAGGGGTAGGAAGTAAAGAAGAGGGGTTAAGGGCAACTACAAAGTTTCTGATTATGAATGCCATGGAACATGACAAAAAAAATAAAGAATAAATTGAGTATAAAATGAGATTGATAGGGAGAAAATAATTTCTGTTGTGGATATATTAAGTTTGAAATATCTGTTTGCCTATATCTATTCCCTAACAGTCTTTGCAGTTTCTAGGGAAAAGAGAATCTCAATAAATGTTATTAGCTCTCTGAGAACTGATAATTAAAATTTCAACCTCAGGAAAATATTATGTACCCATCAGAATGTCTAAAATTTAAAGGAAAAGAAAAACGCAAAATACAGAGTTGGCAAATATGTGGAACAATGGCCACCTCCATACACTGTTAACGAGTGTAAATTTGTACAACCATATTGGAAAACTATTTGCAAGTATTCACTAACACTGAACATATGCACACCTCAAGCCCTAGAAATTCCATGATAACATTTACACACAACAGAAATGCATACATATCTCCTCCAGTCATCCGTTGGAGGAGATTGTGCTGAGTGAAATAAGTCACTCAAGCAGAGAGTCAATTATCATATGGTTTCACTTACTTGTGGAGCATAAGGAATAACACAGAGGATATTGAGGGATGGAGAGAAGAAGTGAGTTGGGGGAAATTGGAGGGGGAGACAAACCATGAGAGACTGTGGACTCTGAGAAACAAACTGAGGGCTTTGGAAGGGAGGGGGGTGGGAGGTTGAGTGAGCCTGGTGGTGGGTATTAAGGAGGGCACGTATTGCATGAAGCACCGGGTGTGGTGCATTAACAATGACTCTTGGAACACTGAAAAAATAAAGTTTAAAAAAATATTTTAAAAAAGTGATAAAAAAATGAGGTCAAGAGATGGAGCAGGTTGTCTGTCAAGACTTCATATGCAAGATACTTAGTTAAGTTTATGACAGAGAATGCTAATAAAATGGTTTTGGGGGGAACTGATCCATGTGAAGGAATTTGGATTGTAAGATTATGAGCAGAATTCAGAAGAATTTTATTTCAAATAAACTGTGAACAGTGTAAAAAATTTTGTTGGCAAGTATAATCAAAAGTTGGAAATAAATTAATAACTGCACATATATATATATATAAAAGAAATGCATACATATGTTCACACACAAAAAAAAAACCTCAAAAATACATATATTCAGAGCAGCAGGTCTCACAGTTGCCCAAACTGTAAGCAACTCAAGAGCACAGAGTAGAACGCTGTGCATCAATGAAAATGAAGGAACCACAGCCACACAGAACAACGTGGAAGAATCTCACAAAATATTGAGTAAAATAAGCCGGCCACAAAATACATGCATGCTGTATGATTTCAGTTCTATAAAATTCAAAAACAGGCAAGACTCATCTGTTCTGTTGGAAGGCCTGATACCCTTTGTGTGTGGAGGATTCATGAAAACAGGCACCAGAGATAACTTTGTGTTTGGGTAATCTATTTCTTGACTTGGGTGCTGCGTAGCTGGGTAGAATTTCATGTACATTTATAGTCTGCATTTTTTTCAGACCTGTGACATTTAAATTTGGAAGTTTACATTACAAATAGATTCTCTATCCCTTCCAGCACTAGTATTCATAAATTATTCAATCGAAAATACTTAATAAATGTTTACATGAGCCAGTTCTTTTGCTTGATCTGACGATGGAAAGAAAAGGCATCAAAAGTATTGTGTACACTTCAAAGACTCTGTCTCAGAACACCTGACACACTACCTAGCTCACAGTCTTTGCCAGGTTCCTCATCAGAGCTTTGCTTACCTGACCTTGAAAATGTTGACGTTAGCAAGACCCACTTCACTAAATTTACAGGGAAGATATGACAAAATGGTGTGGGTGAGGAAATGAAGAACATGATGATATGTGATTTGTTTTAAAGACAAGGCCCTTGGTTTTCTTGGAGGTTATACTTTAATTGAGGAGGTATTCACTTATGAACCCCAAAAGAAAACTTTGAAGAAAAGCTATAAAATAAAGCAGCATATGGAAACAATTTTGATCATATATCACAGGTTTGTGGATTTCTCTTCTTGTCCTAATTCAATGAAACTAGCATAAAGCAAACTTTGTTTCTTAAAGAGGCAGGGAAGTTGAATAAGTATGTTTGGGAGCAACACCTTGTCCTTCTAAGACCAGGCCAACAAGTCCAGTTCCTGGTTCAGAAAAGAAATTATTTCTTCTCAGCACCTGATACCCTGGCAAGTCCCAGTGGCAGAACACTGCCCTGCAGAGAAGCTTGCTCCCAGGACCCCATTCTTAGCTTCACACCTCTCTCTTGCTCTTCTTTAAACCAACTCAATTTTGGTAGGAGAAAAAAAAAACTTTAGCAAAATTAACATTAATATCCACTTTATGTGGCACCTAAAAAAATTAAAAAGTTTGATTTCACAGAAACAGAACAGAATTGTTATTACCAGGGGCTGAAGAGTGAGAGAAATGGATGGGGAGAGAGTGGTCAAATAGCACAGATTTTCAGTTATAAGAATAAGGTCTGATGATCTAATGTACAGCACAGTGACTACTCACCATGCACACACATTAACTATGTGAGATGACGAATGTGTTGATTATCTTGATCTTCGTAATCATTTCGCAATGTTTACGTGTATCAAATCATCACATTTAAATATATGATTCTAATTGTCAATTGATGTTCAATAAATCTTTAAAAAGAATCAACATCTTAACCTATTATAAAGCAATAAAAATAAAGGTAACTTTACTAACACATTTGAACATTCAATATTAGCAAGAAGTAATAGTAGGGACTTCATGTGTACATCCCTTGCTTCTCACAACACCTACCATGTTATTGCTCCAACCTCTTCCCCATCTCTCTCCCTACAATCTACCTCACATGCCTTTTGTTTGTTTGTTTCTTTTTCTTTCTAACTGTTGCAGGAACTATTTCTTATGCCTAGAGTCCCTTCTCCCAGACTAATCCCCAGGAAATTAACAAATTCAAACTTATTCTTTAGTTGAAATATGAGGGAAGATCAGGTCCATCTTATGTGGATCCATAGAAACTCAACTCACACATTCCATAACTAAATAGTTATTCAACATCGGTGTTTCCAGGATTGCCTGTATACTCCTCACTCTATATCCTCCTGAGGTGCTTCAGCTAGCCAAAGTTCATGAAAAAAATCTTTTCTCTAGCACTAACACATTCTTCCAAAATGTACATTTCAGTAGACCTTCGATATGGACACCTACAGAAGAACTGTCTACTTTTAAAATCAGTATTTTGAGTGGAGTCACATGTAGGACATCTACGCTTTCAAAAAACCTGAGACCTGTTCTATATCAGGTTGTTTCATTCTCCTATCATAAAAAATAAATGTCAAGTTTTAAAAAGTTCAGAACTTGTAAAAAATATAGGAACACAGTTAAAAACTTCATTTAATTTCCTTTTGTCAGAGCAGGAGAGCTATAACATATCTCCTCCTACCAAACTGTTTGAGTTTTATGGGTTTCTGTTATTTGTACATTGTATAATGTACTGCTTCTAATGCTTTAAGACAGCTTTTTATAAATAGATAAATAAAAGCTATTTCTAAATAGACATAAATTAATGAACACAGAAACATATACAAGATTAGAAGTGTATGTATCACATGATAGCACCATGTGTAATTCATTTTTGTGTCCTCCACATTGCCCAGCATGGTGACTTTCCACATGGCAGGTTCTCAATCACTGTTCATTGGCAATGAGAACTTACACTGCTGGGTCATTTAAATGCAAGGTGAGGGGAGGTATAGTGAGAGAAAGTTATATTCCTATTTTGCTTAGAGACAACACCCTTTTCTTACTGGACTCTTCACCAGTCTTACAGATAGCAAGCTGGGATTTGAACTGGAAGAAAATAGTAAGCACCCATTAAATACATGATAATTGACTGGTCGATGGATTCAATCTGTATCCATCACCATCACCATCCCTACTAATGGAGATGCTGTTAGAATTCAACAGGGCAGATGTTTGCTTGAGAATAAAGACTATTCTTCCTAATCCAAAGGCTGGAGCTTTTAAAACTTAAATTATGGTACCAGAGGTTGGCTCGGGTCTCCCCTCCTCAGCCTCCATGGCACTATGCACTGTAGAGAGTATCTGAAGTAGGCTGCAGTACACTTACTGCCCATCTGCAATCTGGTGGTAGTTTACCATACACATTTGTTGCTGGGAAACAATCATACTTTTTTTTTTTCTTTTTCTTTTTTCCTCCTTTTTTTTTTTTTTTTTTTTTTTT
>RCUC01036284.1:0-12792 GCA_003697995.1 Taxidea taxus jeffersonii
GGGCCGGGCGCTGAGCCCCCGGGCCCTTGCCCCTCCGTCCTCACCTCTGGCCATGAGCCAGCCCCTCGGCCCTCCTCCCCTCACACCCCAGACCCCCACCTGCAAACACTTCTGCACGGAGCGCTCCCCACATGGTGCATTGTGAGCCCTGGGAAGGCAGCCCCTTGTGCCTGGAACTGACCACACTGGGTTACTGCTGGACAGACGGACAAAGGGACAGCGGATGCAGGGGAAGCCCTAGGGAGAGCGCCTCTGGCCGGTGGGAACTAACTGTCAGCGTTTGTGCACAGAGATCCAAGAACGAGGGGCCTCAGGGCCGGGGCGCAGCCCGTTGGTGAAGGCACCCACGGTCGTTCCAACACACATTCGGCGAGAAGGCTGCGGCCCAGTGAGGTTCTGCGTAGCGGCTCCCGGGCAGGGGCTGCTGGAGGCACGTTCCTCGTGGGCTTCCTCCCTCCCCGCCGCACACGAGGCTTTCCCTGAGACGCACACACCCACCGGGGGGCTGAGGCCACCGATGCACCTGCCAATGAAGATGCCCGAGCCCGTGTGCCCAGGTGCCCAACGTACGTGTTCTCATTCCCACGCGCACACGAGCAAGGACCACGAGAGGGGCGTGCGGTTCACCAGGAGGCCAGGAGAGACAATCATGACACAGCGGAACTCAACGGGCCGGAGCCCGACCTCTGGGGTCTATCGCCAGCCCGCACAGGCCACGAGCCCACGGGGGCCCCCGCTGAGTGAGGCTCTGCCTGCCCCTCCGGCCGGCTCACACGCACACCTCACTTGCACTTGCACACGTGTTGCTCTATTTTTAAAATTTTCCTTGGAATGCTGTACATTCGGGCACGTGTGCGACTTCCATGTCGCGGATGAGAAAATCCACAGCTAAAACTCTGCAAGTATGCGACTACATTTCCTCGAATCACATTCCTCACATTACCTTTCCACAGAAGCGCGCTCACTCCCCTTGCCCCCAGCCTTGCAGGAAACATCATCGTGATGTCCCGATAGCAGTATGACTGCTAACTTATTATTTTTTCTTACTTTAGGAAGATGTCTCTGGCTTGCAAGAGTTGCCCTCCAGCGGAGGGTGCCCAGAAGAAAGAGAGGGACCTCCAGGGCAGAGGGCAGCCCAGGGCACTGATAACTCCAGGGACTAAAATCCTGCACCCAGAAAAGCAGACGTCTCCCCAACCTGGATCTTGACTCCCGAGACGAGTGAGTCCCCCCGACTCCTCCCATAGCTGCAGGCCCAGGCGGCACGGGGACCAGCCCAGAGGCTCTGTACGTGAAGCTCAGACATCAGTGCACACGGGACCGGCCAGCTCGCGCCCTGGCACGTGGCATCTTGAGCCTGGGGTCAGAGGCGACAGGCCCCAAGGCTCTCTGAGCAGCTGGGAGCAGCTTACGATACAGGACTCCCCTCCCCCGAAGCCAGCCAAGTGCCAAGCTTCGCCTGTCAGTCTTGGGGACAGGCACCTGCCAAGGGCATGGGCAGTCACCCACAGACGCAGCCAGACCCAGGATCAGTCCTCCCCGCACCTTGCCAACACTTTCTTAGAAGGGTCTCAGCTGTTAGAGGACACATTCGTGCCAAATGAGTGGGAAGATTCTGGCCTCTTCACCGTCCAGGCTCCCGGGACACGGGACAGGGGTTCCAAGAGGGCCACCAAGGAGCCCTGACAAGAGCCTGCCGCCCCCTTTGCAGACCAAGGCCTTCCAAGTGACATTTCCTCTGTGGTGTTAAGCAAATGCCTCGTCCAATATTTGCACTAAGTTGACTTTTATGATTTTTTAAGCTCCTAGGCTGGCTCAAGAAGAAATCTTTGAAAAGAAGACCGGCTTACCGGAAAGGTCAGGGTTTGAAAACCAAACAGTGAGCTTAAGCAGCTGGGCCGGAGCACACTCCCACCGGCGTCGTCCCGGGCAGCTGCAGCTACTGGCTGGCAAAGGGACAGGCCCCAGTGGCCACCAGCTGGTGCCTTCCCCTGGGGAGGCTCCTGAGAGTGGCAACCAGATACCCCCACCTGGGTAAGACCCCAGTGTCACCTAGAGCTCCCACGTGGTCTAGCACCGTCCCTTCTTCTTGTGACCAGCACACCCAGGTCCCCATCCCAAGAGCTATTTACTTAGTTGGTGGACTTACCTTCCAGCAAGCAAGCCAGTATTACCGTCTGGGGTTTAACGCCACTTTTGCCGGCCTGGGCCTTCACCCGCACGCCCTGTGAAGCCGCTGCACAATCCCGTCAGCAACGCCCACCTGCAGGTGTTCAAAGAGCCCCTGCTGCGTGCGGCACCCATGGCGTCCAGAACAGCCCTGGCTGGGGGCCATGCGCTCAGCCACCATGCCCATTTTACAGATGATGAATGGAGGCACAGGGACGCTAAAGCAGGTGCCCAGCTGCGAAGCAGCGAGGCCAGGATGGAGCCATGCCGGGAGCATCCCAGCCTGCCCTGCCAGCTTGTCTTTGAAGGCTGAGTTTTTGAGCACCTATTTTTATGTGCTGGGATCGCCTGATGAGAGCACCAGGTTTCTGTAAAGCAGCCAAGGCCAAAGCCAGCAGAAAAGAGAGGAGTAAAGAGGAGTAAATAGGGTCCATAGCTGGGCCGGTCCCGTGTGGTCCGGCTTCCTATGCCTCATGTCTTCCTCCCACACCGCAGCCTCTGCCCCCATTCCGCCTCCCCCACATCCCTATTCTCAGCACAGCAGGTACAGCTGGACAGGCCCACCCTGGGACCCCCAGGGCCACCCTTCCCAAGCCTGCTGGGCATGGGCTCTGAGGGTGACTTCTGGTGATCATCCAGATGGTGATAAAGGGCCAGTGTGCCCACTGGCAGGCAGGGTGGGACAAAGCCCGGCAGTCTGCCTGGGGAGGGGCGCTGCTCTACCCCTGCTCTCTGCCCCCCCCACCATTCCCACCCAGTTGTGCTAGAGCCCCCCTAGGCACCGTGCGGGCTGTCCAGCCCACGGTGCCCCCTTCCCTCCCTCACCCCCCTGAGAGCTCTGCAAGCGACCTGGGGGCAGTTCCCTCCCCGGGGTTGGGGGTGGGGGCATGAGAAGCCTGGAAGACCCCAGCCGAAGAGCGTGCTCCTGGGAGACGTGTGGGGAAAGAACCCATATTCCCTACGCACCCCCGGCGGCGCGCGGGGGCACCCACCAGCCCCACACTCAGGCTGGGTGGGGACAGAGGCTGGGGCCGCCGCCGCTGCCCCCCACCGCTGGGCGCGCCGCGCTGCCGCCCGCTGAGTGGAGGCGCGGAGCCGGGGAGGCGCGGCGCGGGCGGAGTGCGGGGCGGGGCGCGCGGGGAGCGGGAGCGAGGACCGCGCAGGCGAGGGAGTGAGCGTGCCGGGCGGCCGTGCGTGCGCTCCGCTCCGCGCCACAGGCTCTCCGCGCGCCGGGGACCCGCGTAGCCGCGGAGGCTGGAGTTCAGAGCAAGCCGGGCCCGCCGGGAGCGGGAGGGAAGCGGCGGCCCCGGGTGAGCGCGCCACGAGCTGTCCGGGGCGGCGCGGGCCGGGTCGGGAGCTGCCCGGCTGGACGGCGCGCCCGCTCGCAGTCTTGCGCGCTCCCCGCCGCTCCCTCCGCTAAGGTCCCCGCCGGCGCCGCGCCCACCATGCGCCTCAACGGCTCCGCGCCCGGTCCCCTGGGCGCGCCGGGCGCCGAACCCTTCCCGCTGCCGCCCTCGGGGCTGGAGGCGGCGCTCCTGGTCCCTGGCTTGGGCAACCGCACGGGCAACGAGTCCGAGCGCCCGCGAGCGGCGCCCAGCAGCGACCTGGACGTGAACACCGACATCTACTCCAAGGTGCTGGTGACAGCCGTGTACCTGGCGCTCTTCGCGGTGGGCACGGTGGGCAACTCGGTGACGGCGTTCGCGCTGGGCCGCAAGAAGTCGCTTCAGAGCCTGCAGAGCACCGTGCATTACCACCTGGGCAGCCTGGCGCTGTCCGACCTGCTCATCCTGCTGCTGGCCATGCCCGTGGAGCTGTACAACTTCATCTGGGTGCACCACCCCTGGGCCTTCGGTGACGCCGGCTGCCGCGGCTACTACTTCCTGCGCGATGCCTGCACCTACGCCACGGCCCTCAACGTGGCCAGCCTCAGTGTGGAGCGCTACCTGGCCATCTGCCACCCCTTCAGGGCCAAGACCCTCATGTCTCGCAGCCGCACCAAGAAGTTCATCAGCGCCATCTGGCTCGCCTCGGGCCTGCTGGCTGTGCCCATGCCCTTCACCATGGGCCAGCAGAACCGCAGCGCCGACGGCCATCACCCCGGAGGCCTGGTGTGTACGCCGGTCGTGGGCACCGCCACGATCAAGGTCGTCATCCAGGTGAGAAGCTGCGTCGGGGGAGAAGGGCGAGGAAGAAGTGGGGTCTGGCCAGGGGGCAAAGTTGGCAGGCACTCCCCACTCAGGGGTGCCTCGGGCATCTCGGGCTTCTCGTTCCTTCCCTCCCCTCAAAAGTCCTTTCCAGCCTGCGTGCCCTCTGGGGCAGGGAGTGAAGATGTCCGCAGGAGACTGGACTCCTGTGCAGCCGGGAAGGGGATGGGGGCAGGGGGCTGGGCACTCAGGAGCAGCCTGACCCCCTTCTCCCACCTTTCACTCCTGAGCTGCCAGATCTCACACCCCATCTTGTCCCCTCCTATCAAAGGGGGCTGGGCCCTCAGATCGGGGACATCTCAGAGGGTCCATAGATGGGCCTCAGCTGAATGCAAACTCCCTGAGGTTTAAGGTAAACACGTGTGTGCTGGAGACGACCCCTTTTGCCGGCTTCCCCAAGGGCTCTGTGGCCCCAGGAGGCTAGATCTGTCTCCTCTGCAGGCCAGCACGGACCTCCCCACCGGCTCCCAGTGCCTCCTGGCTGCCCCGCCCCCACTCACACTTGAAGCTATAGCCAAACCTGCTGCCACCTGGGACTGGTTCCTTAGTTAAGCCTCAGTATTCCCTTCTGTGAAGCAGGTAACCCCAGCCCGACCTCAGGCGGTAGAGGATTCGGGAGAAAGTGCGTGGGAAGCACTCGAGTGGTTCCCGGCTTGGGGAAATGCTCAGAAGCACAATTTTGGTGGTGGTAATGACAAAGTTGCTTCTGCTGGGAAGACCCTGAGGTA
This sequence comes from Taxidea taxus jeffersonii, assembly GCA_003697995.1. NCBI lineage: Eukaryota > Metazoa > Chordata > Mammalia > Carnivora > Mustelidae > Taxidea > Taxidea taxus. The sequence continues at coordinate 5,105 of RCUC01036284.1, forward strand.
TTTGGGCGTGGTTGCAGGTGGGGGACCTTTGTGAGGTGGACAACACGGGGGCCGAGTGCCCAACAGCCCTCCAAGGGTCTGAGCAAGGTGCCATGGGAGCCCAGGTGGGAGCCCTCCCTGGGGGCCGGCTAGGATGAGGCATCCTGGCAGGGTGGGGCCCAGCAGCCTGGAGAGAAGGCTTCACCTGGGTAAGGGCCCTGTGTGGAAGGAAGTCCAGGCAGAGATGCCACTTTGGACGGTGTTGTGGCCCTAGGACCGGGTGGCTGTGGAGGTGCAGGGTGGGACGGAGGTGAAGGGTCTGGGGGGGCATGCAGGTGCTGAGTGGAGCCAGAGGAGGGGGCCAGGGTGCCCCGTCTCCATCTGGCCGTCCTTTTCCACCTCTGACCAGGGCTCCTGCTGGAAGTAGGACAGTGGGCTGGGGTGGGGGCCGGCCACACAGGCAGGAGCTGTCGTCTCCGCATCACTCCCCGGGCTGCAGCTGACCCTCCACAAAGCTACTGCCAAGTGGCCCCTAACACCTGGGCTGAGAACTTATGGCCACAGGGTCCCCTGTGTGCCGAGGAACCCCCACCCCCAGCCGCGCGTCGCAGGGAGGTTCGTAGAGCCCGGCTGCCTGCCTGTGACGCCGTCCCTGAGCTGGAGGCAAAGCCACATGGGGCCGCGTGGACGAGCAGTGGAAAACTGTCTTCCTGAGGCCTCAGAGGGCCCGCGTTGTCTCCCTTGCTCCTGTCTCTGATCTGCTGTGCAGGGGCCTCTCCTGAGCTGCGCAGGGTGGGGGGCTCAGCAGCCACACCGTCTGCCTCCGAAGGTGACACGGGGCAGGTTGGGCTCAGCGGCTCAGGTCGCGGGCACTCGCCGCCCACGCTGCAGCCGCCTCCACTCTGACCCCCGCCCCTGCCCCCGGCTCTCAAGGGCTTGGCCAGGAGCAGGCGGGTTTGAATCCTCCAAAACAAGCCACGGTAGCATGAGCACAGCCCCCCGAAGCAGCGTCTCCCCACTCCAGCCTCCTCTCCTTCGGCCCCATGTGATCAGACGTCTAGGTGACACCACTTCACCCCCCAGAGGGCCATCCCCCGAGTCCCTGTGCTTGAGGCAGGGAAACCGGCAGCGCCAGGGCGCGTCCTGGCGGATGTCTGCTGCAGGCCCCCCTTCGGCGTCCACAGACACAGCTTTCACTCAGCGCTTGCTGGCAGCCTGATGCCCTCAGAGACCGGATGGTCCATCTTCCTCTGAAGGCCCCAGGCTCCAGGTGCCTTCCCTCCGAGCGGCCGGCCACGGGCGGCTCCCAGGAGTGTGGCCGGGGCCTCACCACCGTCCCCACTCCCTTCTGCACACCCTGCTCCATCTCAGGAGAAGGGCTCCACGTTCGCGTCCCCCATCTGGGCTTTGGGGCCCCTGGGCAGATCGGGGCGAACGTCTCTGGTTTCAAGCCGCGATGCTTGACCGGGGCGGGGGGCTGCGTGCTTGCGTCGAGTGTGTCCCTCTCACCGACCGCGCTGGAAGTGCCGGGGGTCAGCCAGTCAGATGACCCCCTTTTAAAGCAGGAGAGCCTGCATGTCTCCCAGGAGGCCGCCAGCCCCCCTGTCCATAAGGGCCCCTCCTGGGCACTGGCTTGTAGGAGTCGTGTTTAGAAATGAGAGGATCTGGGATCGGATTTCTGAGCGACTCTGAATAGTCATCGCTGAAAGCAGCCGCGCGATTTCTGGGTGTGTCGCCTGGAGCTGGGCCAAGGGGAGCGTGTCAGAGGGCAGGGCAAGGCCCCGGCCAGCCGAGGCCCCAGACCCTGAGCCCCAAGTTGACAGGGTAGCTGGGAGGAGGAGCCCACGGGGCCTGCCGCCTTCCCTAGTCCGGGCTCTCCTCTGACCCCCGGAGGGAGTTGACTCGGTCGGACACAGTGAAGACTTCCTGCCACTGAGGGGTCTTCTCACTAGAAAGCCCCCTGAGAAACACACCACTCCATTGCCCACTCGGTACACCGTCTCCCTGGGGCACACACGGTTCTCCACAAGGGCCCTGCCCATATGGGTCAGCCCACACGGGTCGTGTTTGATCCCACTGCGGCCCTGCCCGGTCCCCTGCTCTGACTTCAGGCACTATGTGGATCCCAGCGCCGCCCAAGGCTCTCTGTGGCTGGCTTTGGGGTGGGTCGGGAGGTCCATCCCCCCAGCGAACCTGCAGTGTGACCAGAGACCAGTGGCGGCAGAGACCTGGAAAGTTTGAGCATCTGGTTCAGATCTGACTCTGCCAGATGCTTGCCCGGCTTTGTGACCCCGGCGGCCCCCCAGCCCTGACCCAGGACTCTGCCTGCCCCAAGGCAGTTGCCAGCCTGGCCTGGTTCCAGCCGCAGCTCCGAGACATCTGCTGTCCCCAAGTGTGTTCTCATTTTCCCAGTTAAAGGAGAGTAGGGGAGGTGCCGACCCCCTCCAGTCCAGTGTTGTAAAGCCTGGGGGGCTGTGTCCATGTGTACGCAACCACGAAGATGCACACGCAGGAGCACGTACATAGACATGCACGTGCGAGTGTGGACACACAGAGACACAGAGATGTAACACGTGTACAAAGACAGAGGAGCCCCATATGTGTGCACACACATAACAGAGAAACATGCACGTGCGTGTGTGCACACACAGCTTGCGCGTGACCAGGTTCCCGAGCAGCATCCCGTCCGTGTTGCAGGCTGTCTCTGCTGCTCAGTTAACAGAAGGGGGTCTGGGAGGTCCCATCTTTTCCATCAAAAGTACGGAGGCCTCTGTGCCACTGGGGATGTGGGGGACGGACGCACGCGGCGGGCAGGAGAGGGAAGGGCAGAGTCCAGACTTCCCTAACAGGTGCCCTGAGCACTGGCCCCCCAGGGTCAGGGTCACCCCCAGCCCTCGGTACTGAGGGACACGGCTGGGCAGAATCCCAGAGCCCCACGCTAGTCCTCATGTGGGGCCCAGTCCCTGGCAAGCATCCGTGGGGATGGTAGGGCTTCTTCTCTGCTGAGACCTGAATCTGCTTTTTTCTCAGTAAATTTAGTCTTTGTGATGCTCAAACCAGTGGTCAAGCATTTCCACCCCAGGAGCACATGAGCTCTGGGAGCAGAGACAGAGGGCATCTCGGAGCCTCCCCAGGGCAGAATGGCCCCTCCGCACACCAGCGGTGCCCAGGTGAGGGCAGGGGTGGGGGAGCCGAGGGCGGGGTCACCGCAGCCTCGCACCACGGGGAAAGGCCGAAGCCTGAGTGCCCTGCACCTGCAGCGGCTGGTGTCCCTCTGTGCCAACACTTTCTGGTTAGGATTTCGGGCCCCAGGCACCTCCCTGCAGCTCCAAGGCTGGAGGACCCCCTACTGGGGGCTCCCTGCTTCTGTTCTCCTCAGACGGAAGTGCTCCTGGTGGGGGTTGGGCCCAAGCTTGGGGGCAGCTGGCCACCCTGGGCAGGGGTACATGCTCTCGCCCCCGGAGCTGAGCCAGGGCGTGGGGGAGGGGGAGGAGCTGGTGCCCCACACCCACCTACCCGGGGCCCACGGCCTCTGTGACGCTCGGCCCTTAGAGTCTCATGCGACTGCACGGACACAGAGGCAGCAGGATCCATCTCCACTGAGCGGAAGAAAATTGGTTCTACTAGAGTCAGAGCATGAGTCATTTTCTCAGGATTGCCGTCCCGTGGCGCCTTGATTCCCCGCTCCTTCCCCTGCCCGCGAACCGCAGGTTCCCACCCTCCGTGACGGGCACTCTTCAGCAACGGTCGGTGAGCCGCAGGGTCCCCACGAAGCAGACATCGTAGAGCGGAGGGCACCTCCCCCCACTGAATGGCTTCCCCCTGGCGCCGTCGTGTACCCGGCTCTGCGGCCCGGGAACAGTGCAGCCCTGCCCCGAGCACAGAGCCTCCTGCCCGCGCCCGAGTCTCCTGGCCGGACGGATGTTCTGGACTCCCGGTGCACCCAGCCCTGAGCGTAGCCAGCCACGGGCATTAGACCCAGAGCACCGAGTGCCACGCCTGTGTTCCAGAGACATGCTGGCCCAGAAGGGGAGACCGCCGCCCGCGGCGGGGGGGAGGGGAGGCCGCCGTGAGGTCCGCGGCAGGGGCCGTCGCTAAACCCGGGCACCGTCCATGGTGAGACGGGGAGGCTGCCTCACTGTGGGGCGTGGGTTCCCGTTGGGGAGTCGTCCTGCCCCTCTATAAGAGAGCGTCCTTGTCCCAGGACAAAGTCCATCCCAGGGCGCTGTCGGCAGTGCAGGGTGGGCCCAGCGGGGCACCTGGGGGCCGTCCTCACTCCCGGGGAGAGTCTCCTGGACGGGACAGGTGGGCCTGCTCGGGATGTCAGGGAGCCTCTGTCGAAGGAGCAGCCGGGCACCCCGTCTGGTCTCCTCGGGGTTCGTGTTGGAGCAAGAAACAGGGTCCCAAACCTTTCTTTCTTGTTTTCTATTGTGGTGAAAAATACACAGCATGCAGTTTACCGTTTAAAGGTCTTTCGGCGCAACCATCCCTGACACCTGTCCCCAGATCGCAGGCCTGACTTGAGACAGGAGCTCTGACGCCCGTCAGACCGTGACTGTCCCTCCCGCCCCAGCCCCTGCGTGCGCTCTACTCTCTGCGTCTCGAGCCCTGGCCTCCCTGCAGGCTCTCCAGCCCGTCTGCGGGCTTCGCTGACAGCCGGAGTGTCCATGACGGTCCCTCTGTGCCAAGCGGGGACAGCAGCCTCAGAAGGCCGCCCGCAACACGCTTCCCACTGCAGGACATTCTGGAAACAGCAACGCGACAACAGATTCGTGGCTGAGGGGCCGGGGTGGGGTCGACGTTAGGCCGTAAGCGTTCTGCACCTTGATTGCGGTGGTGGTGACAGGGCTGGGCGTTTACGACAAGCTGCGGACCGAGGACTCCTTTAGGCATCATGAACTACTGTGTCTCTGTGAGTCTATCGGAAACGAGCGGGAAGCGCGCCGAGGCCTCGTCCCGTAAAGGCTCCGGGGGTGGCCAGGTCCCCTCTCTGGCGGGCCTCTGGGGCCCGCACGGTCCTCCTGGGGGCTTGAGGGCCCACAAGGACCAGAGGGGTTCTGGGAACGCTCGTGGGGAGCTCCAAGCCTCCAGCAGGGCTCTCTCCCCTCCACTCAGCCCCCGGGAAGGCCCAAGGCCCACAGCCAGGTGGGGACGATGTTGCTGCACTCCCAGCCGTGGGCTCTGCCCAGCGCCCCGCGCCCTGCTGTTCCCCTGCCGCACCCCAACACCCGGGCCAAGCCAGCAAACAAGCAGCCACCTACAGGCCAGGTACCATCCCAGGTGGAAACCCCGGGTTCTTCAGGTCCCACCTGGAAGCCGAGGCCAGAGAGGGCAGAGCACTCGGGCCGGACCCGGTGCCCCTGGAGGGGCCACGGACCTGCAGCCTCACTCTGCCCGCTTGGAGGGCTTCACACGTCAGCGCCTGCTGCTCCATTGACCTTCCGGGCTGGTGTGGGGGCAGGGAAGGGGGGAGGGGAGCGTCCATGCTGCCAGGGATGGGCCCCTTGGGGATCGTCAGCAGCAGCACAGCGGACTCAGCGTGGGCCAGCGGCCAGACCCCGGGCCAGTCGCATGACCTGGAGCATCCTTTCGCCCCCCGGAGCCAAGCCGGGGCGTGGGGGAAGGGGAGAGCCGGTGCCCCATACCCACCCGCCCGGCTGCCGGCCGACTGCCGGGGTTGATGACCTTGAGACTCGGGGACGTCATACCCTCAAGGTGCCTGGGATGGCTCTGAGCACCCAGTGAGGGTTCCATAACCCGCACACAGCAGTGAGGTAGCCACGTGTGTGGGGAGACCCAGCCCTCTGGTTTGGGGACCCCCCCTCCTGGGGCCAAGAGCTGTTCCCTGTCATCCACGGGCTGGGTCCTGCAGGAAACCCTTTATTTCAAAATTGACCCCGGGTAAAAGTCATTTCCGAGTTCAGGCACATGCGTAGAGCCGCGTGGCCCCCCCACCCCTGGAGGATCGAGGTCAGTCTTGTCGCCCCCACGCTTCCTCTCATGCTGCTGCTCTGGGGTCAGCCCCGGCCCCGCCCCTGGAAACGGGGATCTCATGTCCCCGCCGTGCGCCTCTTCCCGGACGTCTCGGGAACGGAGCCTCTGCGGCGTGGCCCCCAAGAGTGGCTTCTTACTGTGGCCCTGGGCACCCGTCCGCACTGTCGCCTGTACGAAAGCTTGTTTGTGGAGGACGTCATGGCTCGTGTACCCATCGGCAGGTGAAGGACCTTTGGGTGGCTTCCGGTTTTGAGCAGCTGCGAGTGACGCTGATGCTGATACCCGGCGGCAGGATTTTGCGTGACCGTGTGTCCTCCTTTCTCCGAGTGAACGCGTGGGAGCCCGACGGCCGGGTCCCCTAAGAAGTGCGTTCAGCCTTCTGGGAAGCTGCCAAGCTTTTCCAAAGTGGAGGTGCCATGCTGGGTGTCCACAGCCTCGGGAAGCATGAGGGGCCCCGCCTCCTCGCTGGCAGCCGCCACAGTCGGTTTTCAGTTTTCTGCTCGTTTTCAGTCATCCGCTGTCCCCGGGGCGTGCGGTGGGACCCTGTTGTGGCTTGATTTCCCTTTCCCTGATGGCCTTTCCTCCTGCCACCTTCCGCCTTCTTTACAGTTTCACGTCTCGCATTTGGGGTCTGTCCTGTCCTGAGTTCATTTCTCTAGAGCGTGAGATGCGGGCCCTTTCTCCATATGCACGTGTCCACGGGGCCAGCGCTGCCCATGACAACGCGGTCTTTCCTGCACTGAACTTTTCTGGCGCCTGAATCGAAGGCTCCTGTCCTCCCACACGGCGCTCTGCCCGGACCCCGGTCTGCGCGTCTGCACCGACCTTGTCCTCACGCTGCCGCCGGCACATTTCAGGAAGCTCCTTCCAAATTTGCTTGGCTAATTTCAGCCCTTTGCTGTCTACAGAAATCTCAGAATAGCTTTTAAATATCTACAAAATAGCACTCGGGTTTTGGTTTGGATCTGGTCAGCGTGTCTGTCATGCTGGGGAGACCTGCCGTCTTCACCCTGAGACCTCCAGTCCCCGAGGACGCTGCGTGTCTCCTTCGGGTTGGGTCCCCTTTGCCGTCATCGGTGCCGGCCCCCCGCACGCAGATCCCACCACGCTCACGTTTGGGGGCTTGTTTTTCTGTTTCCAGGTCTTCGTGGCTGGCGTTTGGAAGTGTGGTCGGTCTCGCTCGCCGCTGTGTCTTGCAGCCGGACTGGGCACACTGACAAACTCGACAGGTTATGTCGCGGGTTCCCCGGGATCTTCAGTGCAGACAGTCGTGTTGTCTGTGAATAAAGATTTCTTCCTTCCTTCCCACTCTGTATACCTTTCATTTCCTCTCATCGCCGCGTTGCTCTGGCTGTGACTTGCAGCATGACATGTCATCAGGGTGGAAGAGAAAACTTCCTGGCCTCGTTCCCGATCTTAGAAAGTCTTTCTACTTTCCAATCAAGGATGAGGTTTTTCATTCATGTAACTTTTTAATGGAGGCCATTTATCGGATAAAGAAGTCACGAATGGATGTAGAAGTTTGTTCAGTGCTTTTCCTGCGTCTGTTGGTGTGGCCATGTGGTTTTCCTTCCGTAGCTAATACAGTGAATTACACCGGTTAATTTTTTGTTGTGGCAAAATGCGTAGAACGTGCAATTGCCATCCCAGCCATTTGTAAGTGTGCAGAGCAGTGGCGTTAGACATGTTCACACTGCGGTGTGACCGTCCCCCCC
>RCUC01036306.1:0-17674 GCA_003697995.1 Taxidea taxus jeffersonii
CCCTGGAAAGGAGAGACACATCCACAATTATAACCAAAGACTTCAACATCCATCCCCCCAAAATTGACCAGGTAGACAGAACATTAGCAAGGACAGAGAATACAGAAAGTAAATCTCTCAACAAATGATCTGATTGACATTTCTGGAACATTACATATGGCGGTAGAATACACAGTCTCAGTGAACACAGAATACTTCCCAGTGTAAATCATGTTTTAAGCCAATATCAAGTGTCAATAAATTTGTAAGGATTTTAATGATACACAGCATGTTTTATGACTCAAATGAAATTAAATTATAAAATACTAATAGATATCTTAAAAACATCCCCAAACATTTGGAAACTAAATAGCACATTTCTGAATAACCCACTGGGCAAAAAAGGAATCAAAAGGGAAATTAAAAATTATTTTGTACTGAAAATAAATGAAAACACAATATACAGTATTTGTGAAATACAACTAAAGCAGTATATAGAGGGAATTTTATACTAATAAACTCTTTATTGAAAAAGAGAAAGGCCTACAATCTACGATCTCAGCTTTTACCTTAAGAAAGTGGAAAAATATCAAATCAAAGAAATCAGACTTAAGTGAACAGAAACAAATAATAAAGACAAAAAGCAGAAATGATGAACTAGATAATAGAAAAATAAAAGAAATTTTCTATGAAATGAAAATCTGAGCCTTTAAGAATATCATTAAAATTAATAAAATTTTAGCTAGAGAGTTTAGGGGGAAAGAGAAGATGAAAATTATCAAAACATTCAAAAAAGGGATATCACTACAAAATATTTAAATATAAAAGAATAATAAGAGGATAATGGGATTGGTTTTGTATCAATAAATTTCTTAGCTTAGGGGCACCTGGGTGGCTCAGAGTTATGCCTCTGCCTCAGGTCAGGATCCCAGGCTCCCTGCTGAGCCGGAGTGTGCTCCTCCCTCCCCCTCTGCCCCTTCCCCCCAGCTCATGTTCTCTCTCTGACACTCTCTTTCTCTCACAAATAGATAAATAAAATATTTTTAAAAATTTGTTAGCTTAGATGAAAGTGAACATTTACTTAAAATAAATAAATAACCAAATATCTTCAAGAAGAAATAAAAAATTGAGTAGAATTTATCTATCAGAGGAGTTGACTTGGTAGTTAAAATCCTTCCCATAAAGTAAATCCCGGGACCAGATGGCTTCAATGAAAATTCTATGAAGCATCTAATGAAATGTAATACTAAATCCATCCAAGCTATTCTAGAAAACTGAAAAGAAGGGAATACTTCTCAACTCATTCTATAATGCCAAACACTCTGGTATCAAAATCAGAAAAAGAAATCCCATGAAAAGAAAACTATTGACCAATATCCCTTATAAATAGAGGCAATATTTTAAAAATTTTAGTAAGTCAAACATATATATATATGTAAGTGTATATATTTTTATATATGTGTGTGTATGTGTTTATATATATATAGGTGTGTGTGTATATATTTATGTGCATATATATACACACATATAAATTAGAAGCTTCTAAAATATCTAATTAATTCCTGACATTCTATGGATAATGAAGCTGGACGTCAAAGAGTTGAGTGAACTGCAAATGATAATGACCCATTCGTTGAAAAGACAATGGCTCCTCCAATGGTGCCACTTCCTAATAGCGGGTGGACCTTGTCTGTCCTGCCCCTGGAGATGGATTGGCTCCCTTCGCACACACAAGTCATAGTCCTTCTCAAATAACAGCCACTAGACTTCTTCCAATGTTTTTGTATCTTGCCTTTATTAGACTATGTGAGTTCATCGGGACTCCTGAATTTCTGCTATTACCTCATCCTCTTACATGAGCTCATTTCTGGGCAGTTTTCTACATCTTATCTTTGTTTTATTCCTCATATATTGTGGGGGGGGATGAGAGAGGTATAGGTAAATGCTGATAACTATAGTTCTACTTCCACGAAGTATCTACAGTTAGGAATTTTTGTATGGGCTAGACCATGGGCTAGATCTTCAGCAAACTCCTGTCCCTCATGCAGAATAACATTAAGAAATAAAATGTAATAATAATAAAGTTCACTGGAAGCAAAAGTTACTGAAGTTATTTGTTTTGTACTTGAAAAATAATGACTATCTAGGTAAAAAAAAATAATTTTTCAGATACTAATGTCCAAATGCTATTTGGTAGAGGTGGGAGATAATTTCTTTTTTTAATTTATTTTTTATTTTAAAAAAATTTAAGAGATTTTATCTATTTGACAGAGAGGGAGAGAGGACAAGCAGGTATGTGGCTGGCAGGGGGAGAAAAGCAGGCTCCACACTAAGCAGAGAGCTTGTCTTGGGGCTTGATCCCAGGACCCCAGGATCATGCCCTGAGTCCAAGGCAGACCTTAACCAACTGAGCCACCCAGGCACCCTGAGGTAGGGGATAATTTCTATGGTACAAGGCAAATTGGTAAAATTGAATATTTCCAAATTAAAGTCTCATAAATATTTACAGTCTCAAGTGTGTTTTCATGATTTGGCTTTTATGTTGAGGTTAGAACTTTTAATGAACTCACACAATAATTTTACACATAGCAAAGATAGTTAAAAGATGTATTGTACCTCATATATTCCATAATATTTTTGAGATGAGAAAAATTCATTTGGAAAATAAATACTGCAGGAATTTGTATATGCAGTGGAAACAGCTTTGAAAGGTCACTGTATTATTGTACTTTTTCACTCTACACAGACATTCTCGGAATGTTAAACTAACCCATTAGCTTTACTTGTCAAAAAACTGAATGTAAGTGAATATGTTTCATTTATATTTTATTTTTATTCATAGATTTGTGGATACATACACAGAATATACATTATGTAGCTATAAAATGGATGATCTAAAATGAATGATCTTTATATATGCTTCGGCTAAAAGGTACTGGCAAATGTTACTGCATTAAGAAGATGTATCTATTTGCATCATGTCAAAGAAAGAAGAGACATTGCCAAGAAGGTAAGACTGTATTCTTAGGAGAGAGGGCATTGAATTCATTAAAAGTATGAAAATATCCTTTTGATTCTTTTAGTAAGATAAAAGAAAGAGGCCATCTGATGGACTTCTCTTCTGGAAGGCCTCCTGGTGAGCTATGGAGGATGTCCTTCCTACATATTTGTATCAGAAGAGCGGGAGATGGGGTGCCTGGGTGGCTCAGTGGGTTAAGCCTCTGCCTTTGGCTCAGGTCATGATCTCAGGGTTCTGGGATCGAGCCCCGCATCAGGCTGTCTGCTCAGTTGGGGAGCCTGATTCTCCCTCTCTCCTCCTGCCTCTCTGTCTACATGTGATCTCTCTTTCTGTCAAATAAACAAATAAAATCTTTAAAAAAAAAGGAAGTGTGGGAGACGGAGATGTTTTCCAATCCTTTCACAAGAATTCCTATTCCTTAGTATCCTAGTGCAAGTCTTTCGATTTGGAAAACTTTCTCAAGATTACCCTTAATTTCCTTTCGTTTTGTCAACACTTTAAGATTCACTTTTTTGGCAAATTAAGTTTAATACTCTATTTGGCATTTAATAATGTTTACTCTCATTTCCTATTATAATGAAAAGGATGCTCTTTTTTTGTCTCTAAACCAATCCTTCCTTGTGAGCTAAGTAGGAAGCTCATTTTCCCTTAGTCAGAGACCTGGATCTCTTTTCTACATTTACTAAGTCCCATATTGTCAACTTGTCTCCAGAGTCCTTTAGTAAAGAATGTAAGCATGCTCAAGAATATGCCATCCTAAAAAAAAAAAAAAAGAAAGAAAGAAAAAGAAAAATCAACACTGTCTTTTGCTTTCATGTTTGTTTGAAATTGTGGTTTTACTTCTCATCTCCATGGCTCAAGTCTTGACTTAGCTATGCTCACTGTCTTTATTTTTTCTATCTTACTAATCCTTTAGCCCACTGGTTCTCTTGAAATTCCATTTAAGGGTGCCTCACCAAGGCTAACATCAACCTTCTCAAAATGGCCTGCAGTTTCTCCTATCCCTTATTGTCATAAACACCCAACGGCACTCGATGCTCATTGGTGACCATTTGTCTGTCTGGATAATGAGTGAAAGATAAACTTAGAAAGAAGGAGGATCCAGGATTTGCTTACAAAATTTGCCTCAGATGAACCGTACAGGCTCTATCTCAGCTTAGTCATTATCAAAATAGGAAAAAGACATACTTATTTTAAAAATTAAAAAAAAAGTTGTATTTTGTTGGAATTAAACATGTTCAAAACACAGAAAAAAATAGTAACTTTACACTTCGCTTCTAAAATGGAAGTTACTTTGGTGTTCTCTTATGTACTTTAATACTCCATTATTGATTAGAAATTGATTTAAGATACGGGAGAAGGAGTGGGCAAAGGGATCGGTGGGGTCAAAGGATTAATTAGGTTTTTAAAATTTAAATATTTTATTTATTTATTTGAGGGAGGGAGAGAGGCCCTGAAATCATGATGACCTGAAAAGAAATCAAGAGTCTGATGTTCAACCGACTGAGCCAACCAGGTACCCCTGGATTAATTAGGTTCTTAAGAATGTACTTTAAAGGATTTTGGTTACTATGACTGCAAAACAAATGAACACTTACTGGTTTATAGCCATCATCTTTTACGCTTGCAGGCTCTGTGGATCAGGAATTTGGATAGGGCAGAGAGGATAGGGTCATCTCTGTTAAATTTGCAGTAATTATGGTGGCCTTGAATCTTGAGGCTGGAAGGAGCTGCAGGGGGTTGATGCTCAGACAGTCCGCTGGGCACTGCTGAACCTGAGGTTCTCATGTGTCTTCCTCATGAGGCCTCTCAGGCATGGCAGCTTTAGGGCAGGCAGAGCTCTTCCTTGTAGGCTTAGGCACATATCTGAAAGGGAAGAGAGAACTATGCAGAAGCAGTATCATTTTTTTCTGCAAAGCCTCAGAAAAAATGCAATTTTATTTTTGCTTCATTTTTTTCATTACCAGTGTCCACAATCAAGTGAAGAGAAATTAGATTCTGCCATTTGTCAAAGGAGCTGCAGAGCTTCTGCAGGCTTTTGTAAAGCTATCACAATAAAAGAGCCAAGGACAATCTAAGACAGCAGCCTTCCCAGGAGGAAGAACAGTGAGCCGAGTGACCAGCAAGGAAACAGCAGATGTCACAAACTCAGACCACTGTTGCTCAGGAAGACCAAACTGGATCGTAAGGATGTTCTCCATGAGAATCTCATGATGGTGATGATGTTGGGAGTGGGGCAGTGACCTAGCATTACCAGGTTTTCTCCCTTTCTCCCTTTCTGTAGCTCAATACTAAAGCATCAGTTTCAGATAGAATTAATGGTTGCCATAAAACTTCATAATTTTCTGAATATATTGGTATGTACCAAAGTATTTCATTCTAAAAAAGCAAAAAGGCTTCTCCTAGGCTTTGTTAAATGTCAGAAAAATACATTTTTACCTCACTTATGAGCATGGATAAAGACTAAAGCACTAATTAAAGAACTCAGCAATAGCTTTGAATTTAGCATGCTTCCCTCTGAGCTGTCATCATGGAAAGGTCATTTTTTTTTCTAATACCAAAAAACCCTCCCATATTCCAATGAAAAATTAAAAATGAAATCTATTAATTCATGTAATAAAAAATAATATCCATGTTTTATGCAGTGATCATAGATACTAATGGCACAATGACCTGCAAAATTGTAATGGAAACCGTAACCACAACCACAGAACAACAACCAAGACTAACACCATCAAAAAAAAGGTGATAGGGGCGCCTGGGTGGCTCAGTGGGTTAAAGCCTCTGCCTTCGGCTCAGGTCATGATCCCAGGATCATGATCCCCGCATCGGGCTCTCTGCTCAGCAGGGAGCCTGCTTCCCTTCCTCTCTCTCTGCCTGCCTCTCTGACTACTTGTGATCTCTGTCTGTCAAATAAATAAATAAAATCTTAAAAAAAAAACAAAAACAAGGTGATATATTATTCATGTCTATAAATTAACGGTTTTCTTAACTATAAGAATAAACACTGTCCAGACAGAGGTAATATGAATGTAAAACCAATCAATTCATAGCTGTTAATACTGTGAGTATTGGTTTGATATACCTCCGGTAGAAGTGAATCCAATGTTCAGATAATGCATAAAAATTAAGCTATTTCAAATAATGGTGAAAAATTATGAAACAAATATACATATATAAAAAATTAATTATATACTGAATTAATTTCAACAGGCTTCTTTCTTCTTATGTGTTTCTTTGGTGGGGGGGGACAAAAAGTCCAATAATGGTGAGCAAGCAGAATAAAATCAGTTCTAAAAATAAAGTCATATAAGTATCTAAATATCCAGGAAAATAAAAAATGGTATTTATGACTTTAATTGAAAACATGATGATATTTCATGCAATTTTTTATGAGTGCTGGACTAAAAAGTACATTAGTAGCATGTACAGTGAATTATACATATTTACACATTTCCAGAAAAAGTAAGGATTAATGAAATGAATAAACATTAAAAAAAAAATCCTAGGAAACATCATTGTCAGAGCTGTGTCTCAAGAATATAGGAGCACATTGGTTTATTTCCTGCAGAACATTTGCTCAAATATATGGATCATATTATTCTGTAAAATGGATTTAGTAAAATTCTTTTCCTAGTGATAGGAGATGTCACTAACTGAATTGATCAGGCAATTGCAAGTGTGTAGAGCCAGATTTTGCTTAGCTGGTTTGTAGGTTGTTGTTAGGACTTAACGTTGTGTAGGCTCTTCTTGTCTCTTAATGCCCCTTCGTGAATCTAACTCTCCCTCTTTTATTTAAATTTCAAAATACAATGTGTTTTCATAAATCCATAGCCTCTGATCATGGCCAACTACAAAACATCTAACTTACAATTTCTCGTTTGGAAAGAGAGTGGTCATACCTCTTGACTAACAACTTCCTTTTCACTTCTGAGATAGCAGATAAATCCATAAATAGATTTCTAAGTAAAATCAAGAATAGAAAAATCCATAAAGGGTATGTTCCATGGGAAGACATACATGTTGAAATTTTATTTATGGATTAGAAAAGGAGAATATCACAATCTCTGCTTAAGGGCAAAAACGGGAACCAAGCCTTTTAATTACGCACATTAGACTCTGAACACCCCTTGCTAAAAATGTCATCCCTGGAGAACGTTCTACCAGCCATTTGCCTAGAAACTGCTACACCGAAGAACTCGGGGGTTGATCCAGCTAACACCTTGTTCTGCCCACCGGTTTCATTCATGCCTTTAATCCTTCCACAGTTCTGTACCTTTGAGAATTAGGCAATAGAGCTTGCAACTTGTATATATTTCTAGTTCCACAAGTTTATCCAGGGAAAATGTCCATGCTACTGATTATCAGGGAAATGCAACTCAAAACCACAGAGATAACCTCTCACACCTGCATTTTGTGATACTCTCAGCCTATTGGCAAGTCCATGTAGTCAAGGGACTGTCCCTTGTGGTTGTTAGGACTGCAAGATGCCCTTAGCAATAACCAACAAGAAACTTTGGGGAAAATAAATTGTACACCCTAGTTTCCAGGGTGTGGAAACACACAGTGCATCTCTGTCCACGCAGGGAGAGGGAGCACAGACCTGGGGTTCTGTTTTCACTGGGGTCAAATGTAGGGGCCTAAGGTTTTGCAGGGTCTCTCTTTATTGGTGAATTTAAAACATAAGAGCAGGAATTAAAACACAGGAAGAGAAAAAGCAAGCAGCACAAATGGTCAGTTATGAAAATCAACCAAGAGCTCTGAAACAAAGGAGCCTCAGAGCAGGGAGGCAACCCGACTTCCTCTAGCCTGTGGCTGGCAGTGGTTTAGTCAAGCTAGCCTTCTTCGAAGTGGGTGCCTCAGTGATCAGAATGTAAATCAGGCACTTGTTTTATAAAACAGAGCACCCAACTTTCGGACAGGGAGTGTACTACGACGTGTTAGGAATGGCCACTATAAGAAGAAAATAAAAATGGTGGCGAGAACGTGGAGACATGGGAGCCCTTACACCTGTTGGTGGGGATGTAAAATGGTGCCGGTGCTCTAGAAAAGGTATCCAGATTCCTTAAGAAATGAAAAAAATAGAGCTACGGCATGATCCAGCAATCCCACTCCTGAGTATTTATCCGCAAAGGGGAATGGAAAGATAGAGCACAATTTAGAATGCGATCAATCCCTTTTTTGAGAATCTATCCTGAAGATAAACTGGCAGAAAATTAAAGATGTACACATAAAGCGGTTCATTGCAGCACTACTCATGATAGCAAAAGCTATGAAAAGGAGATCCATGTGTGGCATAAACAATGATGTATTCTCTCAGTGCAGAACTCTGAAGGCATGAAAATGATAGAGAAAACAACACTCCATCTTGCTAAGCCATCAAGTGTGAAAAGCAAGGCGAACAAAATGTCTACAGGGTGGTGCCACATATCTAATAGGGAAGTGTGAATAGAGTAGATCCATCTTAGGTTTTGTCTCAACTTTATTAACAAAAGGTAAGGGCTGCATTATTCTGAAAGCCTGGAAGCACTGTGATTCTATCAGACAACTGTCATTGGACTTTGAATATAATCCGAGGTTAAGAAATGCCTCAAACGTGGCTTTTAATGAGTTATCTAATGGGATAATGTGAATTAACTTAATAAGGTAAATTTTACCAGAAAAAAAAACTTTTAGAAAACTGATAGCAATTTTTAAAACATTTTTTATTGTGTTCAGTTAGCCAACATATAGTACATCATTAGTTTTTGATGTAGTATTCAACAATTCATTAGTTGTGGGTAACACCCAGTGCTCAATGTCTAACAGACACATGAAAAAATGCCACATCACTAGCCATCAGGGAAATACAAATCAAAACCACAACAGGATACCACCTTACACCAGTTAGAATGGCAAAAATTAACAAGACAAGAGCAACAGATGTAGGCAAGGTGTGGAGAAAGGGGAACCCTCTTACACTGTTGGTGGGAATGCAAGCGGGTGCAGCCATTCTGGAAAACAGTGTGGAGGTTCCCAAGATGTTAAAAATAGAGCCACCCTATGACCCAGTATTTGCACTACTGGGTATTTATCCCAAAGATGCAGATGTAGTGAAAAGAAAGGGCACGTGCACACCAATGTTCATAGCAGCAATGGCCACAATATCCAAACTGATAGCAATTTTGGCAGCAGATTCAGAAACGAAGTAACATGTTCTGTCATTGACTCAACCAAATAATATATTTGAGTGAATGTTCCTGTTGATAGAAAAGTGTTAGCCATAGGGGTAAATACTGGGAATGTAAAGATGTTCACAGAATGAACCCTATCCTCAATGAATGATCAAGGGGATTAGCACACTTATGAACTCTAAGAACATAGGACGGCATGTGGTACACACAGTAATAAAATATAGAGAAAGAGAGATAAGAGCAAGTGAGTTTTGACTCCACTCAATCTGAAAGAAACAGCACTGTGCCAGAGTTTTATTTGGATAATTTGCAAATTCATTCTGAAAAGATGGATGTTCTTTAGACAATGTAGATACCCACATGAATTTTAATCTCTAATAAAGATGTCATGACCAAAGTAATAAATTTTCCTGCTTAAAAAAGATTTTATTACTTTCGGTTAGGCTTAGATGTTACCTATGTAACAGTTTAGTTGTTTTTCTTTTCTTTTGCTTATTAGCACTCAACTTTAATAAGCCAGTTGCGGGCACAATCCTACTGTTTTATTCAGTAACCTAAAGGACAATTTAGTCTCAACAAATATATTTTAGTTATTTTATCAGCTAAATCATATTTTAGTAATCCAATGAATTATATGTATATATTCATTTGATCTACAGAAATTTCCCGAAAGGGGAAGGAAGTTTCATTTGGTAATAAGTATACAGCATGGTAGAATTTTGTATGTTTCCGTGTAACCAATATATGCTACATATTTTTAAAATTCTGAGTAGTACACTAAAAAGTCAAGCTAAGCAAAGCAATTGCTCTCAGCAGACATTCCCGGTACTCAAGTTCTTCATGCATGTGCACATGGGAGCTGGTAATTGTGTGTTGTAATGGGCTGTTGAACATTTTTCTTATAATAGATCTTTTTTGTATAGCTCCAATTCAGAACAAAAAGAAAAATTTCAGAATTACAAAATATCACGTTTGCCCTGTTCATCCTAATAATATAATTATATATATATGTCACAATGTACATATAGATGTGTATATATACATATATCACATATTTGCCATGTTCCATCTTAATAATGTATTTACATATATAAGTCACAAATGTACATACACACATATGAGTATTATAATACTTCATTATAAGTATTACATATATACTAAAAAAAGTATTATTATGTATATATGCTAGAACTTATATTCATTTCACTTAAAAGCTATATCACCACTTTTTGTCTGGAACTAAGATCATTGACCCTGAATTACATCTCCAGGGCTGTAATTTTGCCATAAATGTGCTGTTAACCTGCTCAGGAGTAGGGTTGTCATAGTATAACTAAGTAACTCAGAAGCTATTCCAAATGGAAGCCAAGTTCCAGGTAGCTGCCTCAGAGGGCTCACAGCAGAGTCTAG
Organism: Taxidea taxus jeffersonii; assembly: GCA_003697995.1. Taxonomy (NCBI): domain Eukaryota; kingdom Metazoa; phylum Chordata; class Mammalia; order Carnivora; family Mustelidae; genus Taxidea; species Taxidea taxus. The sequence continues at coordinate 10,582 of RCUC01036306.1, forward strand.
CATATTTGCACTATACTCATAGGCATGGTGTGATATGTGGCGTTTCGGTGTGTTGTGTATACGTGGGACCACATACAGTGGGAGATGGAAGTAAATGGTAATAAAGTTCGGATGTCTCTGTTTTCATTTTCCAAGTGGCTCCAGCATTATTGCTCTTTCCACATCCTGTTGTCCCAGGTGACCTTGTCTCTCTTCTTAGCAAGAGGTGGAGTTATGTCTCCTTCCCTTGTGTCTGAATGGGCTTCTGTCTCCTGGAACCATCAGAGTACAATGGATGGAATCAACATTGTGAATTCTGAGGCTAGGTCAGAAAAAGTCATGGGAACTCTACTTGGTGTCATTGGGAAGCTCATTCCTGAGTCCCCACCTCAACATGCTCTTTCTCAGAGTCCAGTTATTATGTTGGGAGAAGCTCAAGCCACGGGAAGAGGCTGTATTTGTGTTTGTTTGCTTTTAAATAAACACTACCCCTAATGTGGACCTTGAGCTTACAACCCTGAGATCAAGAGTCACAAGCTCTACTGAATGAGCCAGTCAGATGTTCTGGAGAGGCATTGTACACTCTGAGAAACATCCTCAGTTGTGTTAGCCTTCAGGTCATGCTACTCCAAAATGTCAGAATTGTGCATAGAGAAGCTATCTTGGAAGTGAATTTTCTCCCCAGGTTTTCCATCTCCCAGCCATGAGAGCCTTCTGAGCTGTGCCCTGAGCCCTTAGACATCTAAGACAGAGATTGTCTTCCCAACTGTGGACTTACTGAATTTCTGGGCTACGGAATCCCAAGAATAACAAAATGGTACTTCTGTGCAACAAAATTTAGAGAAGTTTGTCATACAAGAAAGATAATGAGGAGAACAAGTAAACCTAATTTGATCTAATTTTTATTATCATAAATTACTGTGAAGAAATCAGCTAGAAGTATATTATCACACCAGTGTAATGCAGACATGTTTGTTTATTATTTAGTTTTGGTTGACACGAGGGATCACATTGAACTATGTGATTTCAAATAGTACATATCATTTTGTTTTATTTTCATTTGTGTGGTCTTAACTTGAATTTATGAAGATTAAGTCTTTGACTTTAGCTTTGACTTTAGCTTTAGCTTCTTGAGCGTCATGCATGGCCATGTTTAGTCTTCCGATACTCATACTCAAGGGAATCAGAGCCCCTGAGTTAAAAGTTACAAACCGGGGAACTGAGAGTAACCAAGAAACAAGGGGACATTTTTTTCGAAGCAAAAGCTAAGAGAGAAACGAACAGCAAGAACAGCATACAACAGCAATAACAAGACAAATCTGAAACTTTTTTAAAAAGTCAAAGTCCATTATGATCTTCAAGTTTACTCATGATTTAGAAAGTATATTTTTCCAGTGAAAACTAAAAATAATTCAAAATTTCATACAATAGGACATTGATATAAATGTGAAGACTGTTTTCCTGTTTTAATTGTAATGGTTTTTAATGATAATTAAGTTTTAATTATAGCTTCATTATGTTCATTGTGTCTGGATATAATGTACCAATTAAACATTCAGTCTCAAATTTAAAATCGCTAGACAGAAATTTGAACCAAGTGGCACCTAAACGGTCTCAAACTCCTGTTGGCTTATCTATAATGATCTTGCCCAAAGCACCCTCATTTTACTACAAAATTATGTCGCACAGTGAAAAACTGTACACACTATAGCCAAATGATCAGATGTCCAGGACACTTGGGTAGAAATAATTGCTATCGTTATATTCTAAAACTTGTTGATTTGGCAACAGCAACAGTAAAAAAATAGAATAAATATTCTCACTCTAGGCAGTAAGGTTGAAAAGAATGATTCATAAGTTGAAAAAAGTGGCATTACACATAATAGAAAAACATTCTCCAGTATTTGGGAAAGAATGATAAATGAGCATATGCTTATTCAATGAAAGTTAGAATAAAAGAGTATTCAAGAGTATTTCTGACCAAGAAAGCAGTAGGACATTTTGCCAAGTACATTATCTCTGACCAAGAGCTGAGAGGTTGGCCCAAAAGCAGCAATCTGTGGTCAGCATAGACCACAGTGCATAACACCAACTGAAAATTTGGTATTGAAAGTCAACTTATAGGCAAAAGAATATTATAGAATGGTTGTAGAGATATCTGATTATCAACAGAACAAAAAGGCAATCTCACTTCTGGAACACAGAAGCTTTATATCCAGATAACAAAGTGACTTAACCCCTCCTAGCTATGCTTCTTACCCCTAGAAACAGTAATTTAAAAACAATATCAAAAGAACCCAGTGAGCATCAGATGTAACAACTACTACCACTAATGTTTGTGAAAAAAATTGGTAATAAGAATGGGGGCTATTGGCATCCCTTTGTCTCTAGATGTGGATTAAAGGGAATCTAGCTATCAATCATGCATCAGTGACAAATCCAAGGTGCATTCTCATAATACCTACCAAGTTTGGTCATGGACACCATACCTTGTTTTAAGATAACTGAGGAAAAGGAGAAAAAACAATTTTCTCAGAAAGGAAAGACCAACAAAAAGATAAAATCTCTGAAAATAAACTCTCAGAGAGGACAGACACTTCCCTAGAGCTGCTTGGCATCTCTACACAAACATATGCCCCTCTGCAAAGACCAGAAGACTAAAGGGAAATAAGTAAAACAAGAGATGAAATTAAAACAAGAGATGAAGTAATAATAAACTAAGACAGTATAATCATATTCTTTCCACATCGTAACATCTTCTAACTTCTTGCCACTCTCTTGCTTTGCTCTATGATTTGTTGGCAACTTTCTGCCTTCTCTGCTCTGCAAGGCACCCATACAATTGATCAGGGCTGGATAAACATGCAAGAACCTCCTGGCTGGTGTTCCCTCTATGTCATGATCATCAGCATCAGCTGGGACCTCAGTGCTACCTGCTAATCACACTGCACATCCTTTTCCACTTACTTTCCCACACACCCATGTGACCATTTCATACCTTATGTCTTCTTTTCGAACATCCCACTTCTCCTTTCCCACACTGACTCAGCAGATGACTGTGACTCTTGACGGATAAAAAAAGAGCTTTCACAGACACCCACCAGCAATTGCACCCATTAACCACCATCTCTACTCACATGCTCCAAACTCCCTTTGCAAACATAAACCCTGCAGCCACTCTCTAGGAGAGACCTCAACTGGCACCTTGTCCTCATCTTCTCCCACCCACACCAGGGCAGAAGTTGATCAGCCTCCCCTTTCTCCTTTCTGATACCAAAATTTCCCTTTCTACTGGACCATTCAGATTATTACATAAACATGGTGTTCTCTCTCCTTACTCAAAAAATATTCTCTTTTCTCTGCTTCCCCATCAACAATTGCCCCTTTCCTTGCTCCCCATTATAACACAATTTCTCCAAAGAATTTCTCATACATGCTATCTTGGATTCTTCTGCTCTTACTGTCTTTTAAACACCCGTCAAGCAAGATTTGTCTGACCACTCCACCAGCACTGCTCTCCAGAATCAGCAATAAGCTCTATCTTCTGAAAGCCAAGGACCAAATCTCAGTCCTTGCACTATTTGGCAGCTTTGAATATAGTAGATCATCCCTTCATCCTTAATGCGCTTTGCTTTGAGGGCATCACACCCTTCATTTCCTTGTTCAGTATCTCTTGATGCTTTCTTCTTTTCTCCTTGATGTTTAATTTGGAACAACTCCAGGCTCCAAGCCTTTAGTTCTTTTTGCTTTTCTATCCATAGAACCTCCCTGGATTTCCTCTACTTTCCTGACTTTAAATACCATCTTTTTTTTTTTTAATATTTATTTATTTGACAGAGAGCTAGAGAGAGAGCACAAGTAAGCAGAGTGGCAGGGAGAGCGGGAGAGAGAAGCAGGCTCTGCTGAGCAGGGAGCCCGATGCGGGGCTCGATCCCAGGACCCTGGAACCATGACCCGAGCTGAAGGCAGCCGCTTAACCAACTGAGCCACCCAGGTGCCCCTAAATACCATCTTTTACTATAACACACTCCCCTCAAACTCCCAGGGTCCGTATTATTGGGTACCTGCTCAACATCTCCCCTGGAACATCTTATATACATTTTAACCTTAATGTGTACAAAACAGAGCTCAATTATAACCTGTATCTTCTCTGTCTTCCCAACTTCTGTTGGTGGTAACTCCATCTCTCCACTTGCTGAAGAAAAAAAGTCTGGTATTCATCTTTGAACCCTCTCTTTCTCTAGCACTGTATCTGATCTGTCAGGATATATTCTTTGGGAGATCTGTCTTCAAAATACATCTATGATACAATCACTTTTCAGAACCTTCCCTATCATTCAAGGTCAAGCCACCATTACTTCAAACACGAGTTACTGAAATAGTTCATAGGACAATAATAAACAGTGTTTGTTTCCAACTGCTAGACTCTACTGTCCACTTAACAACCAGAATGATTCTCCAAGGACTTAAATGACATCATATAAGTCTTCTGATCAAAGCCCCCCAAATGCCTTTGAGTTTTGCTTAAATCAAAAGCAAAATTCCTGGCTACAAGATACTGTTTAGTCGGCTTGTTGTCAGTAATTTCTCACCTAATTTTTTTCTAATCTTTGGAATCTATACATATATACTCCCTTTAAAAATGATGGTGATTCTGAATATTACCAAAGAATTGTCATGTGATGGTTTCACTTTAAATTTCTGTTAAATAGATTACCCTTATAGGTCAGGATATCAAGGGAAGAAAATTAAACCCAATTTACACTTTTTTCTGAATTTTTATAGAGTGAGGTTTTTTTTTGTTTGTTTGTTTGTTTGTTTTTAGATAGTCTTTGAAACACATGGCAGCCTAAGATACTGAGATCAAAATGCTCAGGTTGTCCTGGTCAAAACTGTATGGTATAATTATAAGTTGGTAGGCTATGCTCCCTTGTTCAGTAAGCTCCAGTTTCTTTAGTGGTTACCAGAGGTCTTAGAATAACCCTCTCACTATAAGATTTTTTTAAGACTTTATTTTTAAGTAATCTCTACATCCAATGTGGGGCTTGAATTCACAACTCCGAGATCAAGAGTTGCATGCTCCGCCAAGTGAGCCAGTCAGGTGCCCCTATAAGTTTTGATTTTTAAAAAATATTTTATTCATCATTCTATAGATGTTTGCCATTCAAGTCCTTGTTTCCTACTCTATATTTGATATTGTGTGATCTCATACATGTTTCATATGGCAATTTTTTAAAAAAAGATACAGTTTTGGACCAATAAATTAAAATATACTGGAAATAACCTAGAGCATAGACAGCAAATACTGAGTTCTTAACAGTTTTCAGCCCCTCAGGCATCCTCATTTCTAAGTGCTAAGCAAATCCCACTCTGATCCTGAATGGAACAGCAGAACCCTCCTCAAGCACATTTGAGGCATCCCCAGCCAACCCACTGGATCAAGGATGCTCTGGAGAATCTAGTTGGTAAGCCTCAGTCCAGTGCTTTAGCTGAAAGGTCCATAACATTCTAATCACAGGCTGCAACTCAATTCAATAATCTTAACACAATTACTCTGCTTATATTAAAGAAGATAGGGTGGGTCCTATGAATAGTATGATTTTTTGAATATTGTAACATTTCTGAACATCAACAACTGACAGATTTTACTCTGTTTTCAAAATGTGAAACCTTCTTTCAAATGCTTACTTTATGAACTCAATTTTTTTAAGCCCTTCATATTTACCCGCATTCACCTGTATTTAACTCAGTGAGGAGAACTCACATGCTGCCTAATCACATACATTAAATTCAATTTTACCAAGCCACACAGTTTTCTTTTGCCATGAAATTGAATAAAAGTTTTAGGTTTACTTAGCAAAATTGTAAATTTTTCAACTCTTTTCTTACTTTCATTTTTCATATCTTTGTGGCTAAAAATGCCACATTTTCTTTGTCTTTTCTGGTACATTTTTACTTATTGGTCCAAAAGTGTACCTTCTTGTTCTTTTTAAATTAAAAATATATTACTTTACCTTATGAAATGTGTATAAGATCACACAAGGGAAAACATCAGTTCATACGTGCCCTTATTTTTTTATTGCTTACAATATATTGTAGATTTATTCCAATTCAACCACAGAAATTAATTGTTCTATATATTTTGGCACCCAGGTCTGAACGATGAAAAATAGAAACATTGTAGATGGCTTCATAAGAAGCAAATACAAACCATTTACCTTATTTATCTGACTATTGACAATAACCTCACAATATTTGCCTGGATATGTCCGCATCAAAAAGTAATGAAAACAGCATCTTGTCTATGCTACATGCATTTTGTTTCACAGATTTATTTTTGTTTTTAATTTATGCTGAAAATCAAAGACATATTTCTCTTTCCTGGGTATTAATGAATATTTGTGATAAAGAAGGTGAGCATAATTATTCAGTCTTCAGTAATGACTACGTGCCTAATCCAGGACAGTAACTAGGCTGTGCGAGTGGCTCAGGATGCACAAGATGTGGGTCACCTGGTCTACCTAAGAGAAAGGCTATATGTGCATGTGCTTGTGCATGCAACACACACGCGGGTCTTACAAGAATGATGCCATGCCAGCAGTGGATACATGACACACAGAAAATGGTCAATTTTTCCTGAGTCTAGAGAGACATTGGAAGTCTCCATAGAGGAGGAAGCTCTTAGAGTTTTGGGAATTCAGTGGCTGCTGTGCAGGAAAGATATTCCTGTGAGAGGAAGGGCTTTTCACAGAGACCTGAAGCAATTCCACTGTCTGGCATGTCCAGGGAACAAGGAGCAGTTTGACATGATTAATACGTACAGGTGGGTCATAGGGATGAGCTCAGACTCCATGAGCAATGAGGTTAGAGACATGGGCCTCCTAAGGCCTGTCAGAAGACTGCCATTCAGGGAGTCTTGGGAGGGCCCTAAGGGGGGCATGCCATGATTATATTGGTGCCGTCCGAAGAGTATTTTAGAAAAAATGTGAAAAACTGATTATGTGCAAGACTACAGCCAGATGGTGGCAGATGGAGGTTCCTACAACCACACCAGGGAGAACATTAAGACCAAGCTGAGAAAATAGGAAGGTAGTAATAAAGAGAGAAATGAGCT
>RCUC01036369.1:0-15661 GCA_003697995.1 Taxidea taxus jeffersonii
TGCTCTCTGCAATGTAATTTGTTCTGGGATTTCACTTTCCTTAGAAATGCCCCTTTAGTCAAAGATCCGTTCATTCTTCTCAGCTAACTCTAAGTCATTTTTTGCATTTCACAGAGACAGATCTGGAAATGTAAGCATTTCTTCACATTGACTAATGCATGTCTGCTGACTCAGGTTTGCCCTCCACCATTTAAATCTCCTACTAAACGTAAGAGGCTCAAGGTCATCAATTAGCATGCCTGAGGCCCAGGTTCACCCGATAGGACTGTATTCCATGATTTCAACTAATTAAGTTAGGGAAGCTATTTAAAAAATCTGTTATTTAAAAAAAAAAAATTGATAAACTTTAAAGCCACTTTCCCATGACGTGGTCTTGATTTTAAATTCTGGAGAGCATTTAGAGTTAAAATGATATGTAAATGAGGAATAAAATATATTTTCTCTTTGATTGCCTCTGTATATTCTTTTTCTGGTAGGTGATCTCCTATATCTGAGGTTCAGATTTTAACTTAAAACTGAACTCCAGCTAAATGTTAAAGATGCAAAAAATTTTTGGATCTTATTCTTTGATCACCTCAGATGAGAGTAAGCATGTACTCACCAGAAAAATGCCACAGATCATAAACAGACAATGTGGCAGTGGTAGCAGGGACCTCATTTCAAATCTTCCACAAATGTAGGTAGAGCAACCAGAACAGAAAACAAGATGGTACCGAACTCCCAGCCCACATACACCACAAAATGGCATTACCAGGTAACCCCGCAGACCTCAAATTGAGGTGGATATGTTTGGAAGGGAGAGGTGAGTAGTGTCAAAATAGATTAGTGCCACACAGCAAGACCACATCATTTTGGCAACAATCTTAGAAGAAGTGGACAGCAGACAAATGGGTTCCTGAACTGGAGAACCAAGAAAACAAATAAGCAGAACAAATACCCCAAACTGGGGAGAGCCTAAATCAACCTGAAAGCCCCAAGGGGTATTCTGGGAATAGCAGGTGAGGGCAGGAGAGGATTTCACTACACCTTTCGCTGAGAGTTAAGAGACCTTGGAAAATTTAAATGGTATGTGTTCACTTTGAGCCCTGTGAATTTCGTATACTGGGGATTCCAGTTTCCAAGGGCAAAGCTTGAAAGAACAGCAAGTGCGTAGGCGTGCGCACGCGCGCACACACACACACACACACACACACACACACCCCAGAGAGACTGTGTGCCAGGAAAACTGATTGCCTTTTTAAAAGTGAAGTGAAAAGCCGGAGAGGCATGACTCAAAAAGTGAAGTGCATTTCTTCAACGTTTAATTGATTGCTTTCACTGATCCACATTCTGGCTCAGCATTCTTGTATGTTAGAGTTGACAACAAGAGAAACCCTTTTTTCTCAAGCAATATTTGACTGGGTATCCTCTAATGGGAGAAGTTACAGTGTTGCTCCTTGCTTTTTTTTTTTTTTTCCTTTATTTGTCAGAGAAGTGGGGGGCATAAGCAAGGGGAGCAGTAGGCAGAGGGAGAAGCAGGCTTCCTGCTGTGGGATGCGGGACTGGATCCCAGGACTCTTGGATTATGACCCCAGCTGGACGCAGATGCTTCACCCACCAAGCCACCCAGCCGCACCCCCTTTTTAACTAACGTCTTTATTTTGAGATAATTGTAAATTCACATGCAGTTGTAAGAGATAATACAGAGAGATTCCTTGTCAGCTTTATCTAGTGTTTCCCAATAGCAATACCTTGTGAATCTATAGTACAATATCACAGGATACCGACATGGATATAGTAAGAACAAGGAACAAGTCCATTGACATAGATTCCTTATGTGGCCTTTTTATAGTGATATCTACGCCCATCCCACCCCAGGCTCTTAGGAATTCCTAGCCGCGACTAACTCGTTCCCCATTTTGTAATTTTATAATTCTGTCATTTCAAGGATGGTTTATAAATGAAATCATATAGGTTATGAAATTATCTTTTTCCACAGAATATAATTAACCACAGGTCTTTGGGGTTGTTGTGTGCACCAATAGTCCATTACTGCTCATTGTTACCGTTTGTTTAACCATTCAGCCATTAAAGGACATCTGGGGTGTTTCCAGGTTGGGGACTTACAAATAAAGTCACTAGAAATATTTGTTTTTCAAAGTCTTGTTTTTGACTGAAGTCTTGATTTCTCTGGGATACGCACAAGAGTACAATACAATGGCTGTGGTATATGATTGTTGTAAGTTCAGTTATTTTTATGAAACTGACAAACATTTTTGGAGTGGTTGTATCTCTTTACATTACAGCAACATGAATGATCTAGTTCCTTGCCAACATATGATTTTTTCTGTATTTTTTCAGCCACTCTACTAGTTATGTATTAGATATACCTATTGCAGTATCTTAATTGTGGTTTTGATTTGCATTTACCTACCGGTTCATGGTGGTAAAAATATTCTAAAATGTCCTTTTCTGTCTTTTGGCCATTTTATAATTGGAATATTGGAGTTTTTTTACACTTGAGTTTGAGAGTTTAAATATATTTTATATGCTACGAGAGTATTTTATGCATTCTAAATGGTAGAGGTTTGTCAGAGATGAGGGTTTAAAAATGTTAAGCTCATCTTTTGAAGTCTATTCATTAGTTCTCCCTTTTATGATTGCAATTTGGTATCAAGTCTCAAAACCCCATTCCCAGTCTTAGATCCCAAAGATTTTCTCCTATTTTATTTTCCTTGAAGTTTTATAGTTTTTAACATTTTACCTTTAAGCCCATGACCCATTTTGAGTAAGATATGTATAAAGTTTGAGGTTTGGGGGAAGGCTCAGATTTTGCCTATAGATGACTGATTGCTTCAACATGATTTGTTGAAAAGACTATTTCCCTCCATTAAATTGTGTTTGTACTTTTGTCAAGGTGTGGGTCTACTTCTAGGCTCTCCGTTCCATTCCATTACTCTGTTTCTGTCCCTCCACCAGTACCTCACATCTGTGATTACTATAGCTATCTACAGTATCTTCGGTTGGCTAGACTGATTTCTCCCACTTGACACTTTGCAAAAATCATTTTAGTTATTCTACTTTATTAACCTTTCTATATAATTTTAAATGAATCTTTTCTGTATCTAGAAAATTTGATGGGATTGCCATTGGTATTAAGCTAAACCTGTGTATTGGTTTGGGGAGAACTGAAATCTTTATGTTAAGGTTTAAAACCCATAAAGACAGTATAACTGTCCATTTATTTAGAATTTAATTTCTTTCAACATTGTGTCATTTTCAACATACAAGTTCTATACATTTTTATTAGATTTACATCTAAATATTTCTTTTTTTGAATTATTGCAAATGATGTACTTTAGTTGTAGTACATCTGTTTATTGCTAATATAGAGAAACACAATGCTTTTTGAAGGTTTTATTTTACAACTATAGTATAGAAGCCAGAGAGTACATCCTGGCCCACTCTCTTCTCTTAAATGTATAGAAAACCTAGTTCACAGAAATTAGAACAAGAGAAAAAATTGCAGTTCAGTCTTACACATTGCTGTTATATGACCAAGAAGTAATAAACAGAAAATATTTCTGCTGAAAATTAAGGAGTGCTATATAATAGGATATCAAAAAACAAATGAAAATGTTATTTTAATACCTAAAAACAAGCAATAAGAATTTAAGAAAGTGAAAAAAGTATAAAATAGAAAAAATATAAATGTTTGGACTAAGTAAATACTGAATAGAGCCTTCACACGCTGTAGAATAATTTTACATGTAACACTTATTTCAGAAATAAAAATTAAATTAAGAAAAGAGAAAAGCAATAAAAAATAAAGAGATAAAAAACTGAGAAAAATGATGAGGTTAAGAAAAGGCAATGGGAGTCCCTGAAGAAAAACAAAATAAAACAGAGGAATGGAGCAAAGCAAAATTTAGAAATTATCACTTAAAATGTGTTTTTCAGTTAAAGAATATTTGAGCCTACATATTGAAAGGCCACACCACATCAATAATAGCCAACAATTAATCAATAATGGCCAACAGCATGACATAGTCAGCTAAAACTATTTGATTTTAAAGGGGTTGAGAGACCCTCTGGGCATCCAGGGAAATGAACAATTCATTCATCATGGAAAGAGAATCCGATTGTCATCCATGTTCCATAGCAATGTTTTATGCCAGAAAATAGCAGACACACATTTAAAATATTCAAGTAACGAATGTGTAGGCCAAAATTGTATATCCAGACAAATTTAGCTTTAATCGTAAAGGCCAGACAAAATATGTGATGAATATTAAGGAATACAGAAAATAAGTTTCTTCTGAGAGTTTCCTGAGGAATACACCAGAAAATGTCTCAGACTTCCAAAACAGCTACTGAGAGATCAGCATAAACAATGTTGTTGATCACTGAGTACATATTTTCCTGTAAAATTAAGCTATAATTATGTCGATAAAGGAGAGAGCAGAGTGTGTAAAGGTCACATGCTCTGACATTGTAGATACAGTAGAACTACCAAAATAATGAAAGGCTGCAAAGGAGAATAAATGGAAATGAATGTGCTGACTGCTTTAATGGAATTAACCAAGAGAAAAAGGCAATAACTTCACATGAGAATCTGGGTGACGGGGAGGAAAATCTGGGAAAAATTTATTAACTTCAGTATTGTTCATCAAAGGGAACTAATGAATTAGCCTTCCTCCCCCCCCATCAAAATATAAAAAAGAAAAAAGAGACTATAATGAGAATTATATGATGGTATATTTCTCTTAAGTGAAAAAAAAATCATTAAAAACAGAAAAGAAGAAGAGAAACTTGAGGGTCACAGTTGGATGGTTGCAAACTCATCTAACTCGAGTCTCCTGAGGAGCAGAAGGAGAGAAGAACATGGATTCAAAATGTGATCTTACAATCGCTGAGATTTTTCCAAAACTCATCAGCAGCTAGACACTGTCCATAGCTTAATTTTCATGGGTGTAATATGTGGAAGTCATCGAGCTGTATGCTTAAGGTCAGCCCTTTTTAAAGATTTTACTGTAAAAATGTTATTCTTTGATTAAAAAAAATACAAATTGACAAAGATAAATAAAATGAGCTCTGAAAATCAACTGTTTTAGCTTGTTGTCCAGAAGCAGATCTGACATTAAGACTCTAGTGCCAGTGGCTTATTTGAGAGGTACAGATAGGGAAGTTAAAAGCGAGACAAAAAAAGGAGAGGAATTCAGTAATGTACAATCCTCAGCTCCTGTATGCAAAATGGAGCTCAATTCCACTGGGAACATTCTGACAGTTAGCAAAAAGGCGTCACTGTTACTCTAACAAATTCCTGTCACTAGTTGAGAGACAGTCCCTGGGAGAACCTTAATTCCCTGGCATTTCTGCTTTGCCAAATGAGCTGCAAAAAGGACTCCAGTGACAAGAAAAAGCCCCCAAGAAATCAGAGGGAGGGGAGTTACATAAGAGGCTATTGTACACTGAAGATGAAGGCCATAACAACAGCATCTGATATGTGAACCAATCAGAATGGGTGAGTCCTATTTACATCCTGATTCAAATAATCAAGACATTTTCAACAAAGTGGATATATGGTGTCATTAAGGAATTCCTGCTAATTTTATGTGACATAAGTTACTAGGTAACGGTATATAACAAGTGTATTTAAGGTACCCATGATGAAATATTCTATGTGTGGTGTTACCTCGAAATATAGTAGAGAGATGGGAGACGGTTGGTAGAGTATGGATGACATACCATGCCGTGAGTTGGTAACTGCTTAAGCTAGGTGATGTGTATAGAGGTTTATGATATGGTTCCCTCTACCCCTGAAATGTCCAACAATACAATTTATTATTTTTTAATAAGAGAGTAATACAGGTGTCTCACTAATATCTAATAATTTAGGGCAGTAAAATATAACTAGTTATAATTTTAGAAACTTCTAGAAGTTAACTTAGTGGTTAAATTTAATGATGCCCCATACAACATCATATAACTAAGGTAAATTTGAAGGAAATCTTAATTATTAATATTAATTAACCCATACTAATTTAAATTTCAATAGGATTAATTCATAGTTTTTACTTTGAATGAGTACAGGGAAATACTGGGAAGGCATATATAAACCATATATAGGAATTACATACACTTTTGTAAACAGTAGGGGTTTCCCTTAAAAATTCCAATATTATTAGATGACGTACAACTGAACTGTTGTCTTCTTCGATTCTTGTTTCTAAGAGGCTTATTCTTACATTGCTTATCTATGAACCATGCAAGTTTAATAAAGTAGAACCTATCAAGGAATATACTAATGTGATCTTTCAACTGGGAATCAATGAGTAAATGTTCTCAGCTGCCTAATAATTTCACACAGTTCAGTCTTGTCATTCAGAACATGTCTCAGAGTATTTTTCATACTTCTTTTCAGAAATGTACAGCTAGACTGAACCATCTATTAGTTCTGGCTAATTTATATGGTTCTGTGATTATTTGTTACAAAGAAGGACGTGATTTCTAGAGTGGAGACACATCTGACATTACTAAGTTTCTGAAGCCAGTGTATAAATCAAAATTTATATAAAATGAAATCTAAATTACCCATAAAGTCCCTTAAATCACTGTAAATTAAGAATCATCTGTTAGGAAGCCAAGTAAAATAAGATTTGTCTTTATCAATGCATAGGTATTTGTGTTGTTCAAATTTCTGAAGCTATATATTTTTCAAAGTGAAATTTTGAGGAGAGAAGTGTTGGAGACAAATAATTCAGACAAGAGACTTTGTATTTTCATTGTGGTCATCACTGGTAAAACATACAGTCTTCATAATATCAACATCTTGCAAAAGTGGAAACAAAATATTCTGTGCTAGAAAATAATTTTTTTAAAAAGATTTCATCCATTCATTTGATAGACAGAGATCACAAGTAGGCAGAGAGGCAGGCAGGGAGAGGAAGGGAAGCAGGCTCCCCGCTGAGCAGAGAGCCAGATGTGGGGCTCGATCCCAGGACCCTGAGATCATGACACAAGCTGAAGGCAGAGGCTTAACCCACTGAGCCACCCAGGCGCCCCTGGAAAATAATTTTAAGGAACAAATGCATTTTAGCTATATATGTTTTCAAAATGAAAGTTGTTCCTCTTCCAGAATAGCTCACCACCTGACAATAGGTCAGTTGTTGACATTTTATAAAAATAAAAACTGGTTTGGCTTATCTGTGTAGAAATGAAATCAGTACTCTTTATTTCTAATATTATAATTTTAATAATTAGATCTCTCAGATTTTTATACCACTAACTAAACAATAAATCAGTTTTTAACTAAACTTTTTCATTTAATTACATTTACATATAAATAGATGCTGTGAATAACAAAAAATTATTAAAAGGTACTGATTCTGTCAAGATAGTTATTTTTTATTGTTTTTTTTTTTAATTTTACTTATTTATTTGACAGAGAGAGAAAGAGATCACAAGTAAAAAGGGAGGCAGGCAGAGAGGCGGGGGAAGCAGGCTCCCCGTGGAGCAGAGAGCCCAATGCGGGGCTCGATCCCAAGACCCTGAGATCATGACCTGAGCTGAAGGCAGAGGCTTAACCCACTGAGCCACCCAGGTGCCCCCTGTCAAGATAGTTAAAATATTTTATGCCAGTCTATATGATTCTTAGGATTAATATGAAAAAGCAGGTCATATATGTATTTGAAAAAAACCCGAATTGTATACATAGACTATGATGCAAAAGGCTAAAAGAGCTTTGAGATCAAACACAGACAATAAAGGATGTATATTATGTTTTCAAAATGCTGAAAAATAATTTAAAGAAGAAAACTAAGCCATTGCTTTGTTTATAATGTGTGGTTTTGTCTTATATAATTAAAGTACAGACTTCCATCTCAGTATCACCTAGACATTATCACAATACTGAATGCTACACAATAATATAAATTTGGCACAATATAAACGCTCACTTAGTATCCATTTGAAACAAACAAAAACACAATTCTTTGCAATTATGGCTATTGCAGCCATTGAGAAATTAAATACCAATTTGGAATTCTACATAAGGTATATGTTGACTACCCCCACCCTGTATCTTCTTGTATCACTTAGATGACTAACAGTCCGAGAACAAATAAAATCTGCAGATATCCAAATGGTCCAGGTAGATGGGGAGCTGATTTGTGGGAGCCACAGTAATTGGGATAGTTTCTGAGAGAGTAAGGAGACACCATCAGATCACACGAGCAAAAGATGTAGTATCTTACTCATCAAAAAGTAGGCTTACCGAGATAGTGACTCTAAGACCCAGAGACCATACACTCTCATTCCTTGATGTTTGTGCCCAAATCCAGCAGTGTGAATGATCAGGACTACTTTGTGCCTAGAGTCAAACATTCACAGGGGATAATCGTCGCGCATCACAGAAGACACAGTGTTTGATGGTTGGTTTCCAAAACTGACTGTTCATCAGAAGCTGCTCAGCTGTTTTTACAGGTATTTATTCCCCAGCTCCTTCTTAAGCTTCCCGAGTTAGACTATCTAGAGAAGGAGTCTAGAGTTAATATTAAAACAAACAGCACACACAACTCTAGATGATTAGCATATATGAACAAATTTCGGAAACATTAACATAAATTTCTTTTATGTGTCATGTGTGTGTGGTCACCCTCAGATGTAGACGTTTGTGCACGAATACACGTAATACGGGGTGTCTTAGATTTAGGAATTATGACTTTCAACAGTTTAATGGAAAATAATGATGAGGAGGAGGTGGAGGAGCCTATGACCATATTCTGCTCTTTCTTTTTTAGCTTAAGCAGCTGACATTTGGAAATATTCTAAGCTACTTCCCAATAGCATGAGCCAGCTACAATAGATTGGAATTGTGGGGTTACAATAACTATTCTTTGACATTTAATGTTTAATGTAATCCTCAAAGAATTTATAGTTCAATCAGCATTGCTAAATTGAGAAATATCAAGTGATGGCTGGAAAACCATTAATTCTTTTGAAAATATGAAAGGGTTGAGGGGCTCAAAATCATTTAAGAGCATGGATGTAATAAATTGCTCTTATCTGAAAAATTATGGATATTATTTTTAATTTGTTTCTGCCAAACACTTGGCAGAAGGGTTTGCCATTTATTCATTTCATTTTGATCAGGAAATTAATTTAAAAGGTATTTGCTCATTGGTAGTTACTCTTCACACTTAAAATGTTACAGTTAAAATGTAAAAGGCAAAGCTTGTCCCTGTAAGGCAGGGGTGTTAAAATGCTCAGACCAATAATACGTATACTACTAAAAAGAAGGCTAATAGCGGAATGAATTCTAACTACCACAGAAAAGCCTCCTAAAAGAATGACATAGTTCAAACCTGGGTAAGCGCTCTGAATTATATATTAAAGTTATAGCCCAAATCCTGCCTTTGAACTGATTCATAGTTAATCAAATTCATCTGGCATGAATTCACAAGCTGCTCATCTTTTTAGAAGGGTGGGCAGTCAGCCTGTATATTGAGGCCAGATCAAAAGGTAAGTAAGAGTGAATCAAATTGTATTATCTTCGAAAAGACCCTGGGAACAGGGTGTCGGTGATTCAACAAAATTATATAACACAGAATTCATGCTACTAGAAAATCCATTTAGTCCCCACAATTTTTAAAACTTACCATAGTTCATACATTACTCACCAGTCGGATGCCATCCCCACACTTGGCCGTGACTCACATCCCACATACTGGAAACGTGGAGATGGTCCAAGGTGCCTTCATTCACACTTCATAATTAGTTTTCTCTGAATCTTTTAGGAATGTACTTATGTGATGATTGTTCATTAGTTACATAGTTTATTGTATAATTTGTTCTATCTTTGTTCGGTTTGCAATTCATGCCCTTTTGACTTTATTAAATTTCAACTTTTGACACTGTTAGAGTATTTTCCATTAAAAATGATCTGTTATTAATAGAAAAAGTTGTCAAATTTTGGACCACTGCACTGTTTTTGTTTTGAGGTAATATTTAGATTTTTTCCTGTTTATTTTAAAATTATTTATCTATTCTGATTACTGCTTCCTGTTCATTTTAGACACAGTTGTGAGGAATTTGGAAATCACAAAATCACTGCCTTCACAAAGCTTATATTGATGTAGAAGTAGGCAAAAAAGCAAATAAATAAATTGAGAGTAGATGAGGTTAGTTTTAAATAGAATGGCCAGGGAAGGACTAACCCAAAATTTAAGCAGAGGCCAGGCAGCAGAAGGTTCTGGATTGTCACCCCTACACCCATTTCCTTTCCACACACATGGCTGTTTTGAGGCAGGCTACCTTTTCTAGTCACCCTGGTAACTGTATGTGACTATTTGCAATGAAATATCACTGGAAATAATGTATGTGATTTCCACCATTGACTTAGATCTCTTTCTGCTTGTTTATCTATGCGGGTAGCAACAATGACCACAAGGAATGGACAGAACGAAAATGGAAGAAACATGCATCCCTCAACAATGACATGTAACAATGATGTGCTTACAGTTGGGAGAATGTAAATGAGACAGATATATAAACATCCACCCATTTAATGTTTTATTTTGGAACTCTCAATCATAAAACCTTAGCTTTTGCCCAAATAACACAGGTTAGTAAGAAGTAAAGCTGTAAGATGGGGATATTTGGGAGCAAGCTCTTTGGAAGGGACTAACCTCATCATGAAATCCCTACCTCATGGCCTCATCCAAACCTAATCATCATCCTGGGGCCCATCTCCAAACACCGTCACACTGGGAGCTAGGACTTCAACACATGAATTTTAGGGAGACATTCAGTTCATAGTATCATGTGTTATTTAACATAGTGTTTTGTACATAGTAGTTTCTCAATAATTACTTGTTGAAGTGAATTATGATAGAAAAATTTTCAAAAAAGAAATTGGAGATAATGATGGTAATGACAATTTTTCTGACTTTCAGCTTCCTTTTATACCAGCTATACAGAGAGAGAGAGAGAAGAAATTTTAGTCTAAGGATTCTCTAGTAGGTAGGCAATCCATCATCAAACCTAACAGGTAAAAAAAGGACCATGGCAAAACAATTTAAAAGTCATGCTTGAAGGGCACCTGAGTGGCTCTCAGTTGGTTGGACGTCTCCCTTCAGGTCATGGTCTCGAGGTCCTGGGATCTAGCCCCACATGGAGCTCCCTTCCCTGCTCAACTGGGAGCCTGCTTCTCCCTCTACCTCTGCCTGCTGTTCCCCCTGTTTCTCTCTCTTTCTCTCTCTCTCTATTGAATAAATAAATAGAAATTTAAAAAATAATTAAAAAATAAAAATCATGTTTGAATAAGCTATAATACTTTGCAGAACAATTTAATGATTTCTTTAGAAATCTAGCCCTTAAATTAGGAAAGATGGCTATAGTAAAAAAAAATACATCCAACAGAAAGTAAGAGACGTTAAATAATAACCATTTTGAAACAAATCTTATATTAAATCTATGTAAATAAGCTCAAGTTTTGTCTATTCTGGCAAAATGCCATTCAGACTTAACTAATTTGCAATTATAAGTCATATCATTACTTGTGTTATTCAGTATCGAAAGCCCTTTTTCCTTCCTAATTTTATAGATCATTATTCTGTTTCATTCTTCATTGTATTCTCAGATAAATTTATGCAACAAAAGAGCTTATTATTTTGTAATACAAATTTGAATATTATAAAAAAGTTACAACATTGGGTGATAAGTGTTTAGAGAGAGAAAGGAAAACATAACTCTCCCAGAAGAATTAGAGAGGTTATTATGTGCCAAGTCCTGTGACAGCCAGAGATCTACCAGTTTTCCTCAAAACTTAGGGGTTACAGTTTAATAGCCTTGCTAAACTGTATACCTACAAACACCTTATTAAGCTCATCATGATATTGCAAAGGATCCTATGCTATCCCAGTTATAGGAACATAAAAGCTACCTTGGAAGTAACCATATATTACACATAAGGCAAGGAAGAACAAAGATATGGGCTCAGATGGAAGGAGATTGTATAAATATGAATAGCACTGTGTTCAAACTGTAAGCCATGCTGAAATGTTATTCAAAGTCTGCTCTGTTTAAAAGATAAGATAGAAAGGACCACTGTATTTAAGTATAGCTAGGAAAAATGATTGCAGTCAAGAAGGTGGAGCTATTTGCTGGAAAACATCTGACTGGGCTTCCTTCCATGTCCTGTCCCCAGTGGGTTGGCTCTTGCTGCCAAATGAGAGCTGAGTCATTGGGTACTAATAACGTTGATATGGGATTCTACAAATTTTGCTTTTGCTTTCAGCCTTCCAGTGTCTCTTGATTCCCAGAAAAGAAGGCAAATTATTACAAATCTCAAAAACTTAATGGTTATTCTGTACTGCTGTGCTCTGACTCCCAGGCTGTTGACACATACAATTCAGACTTATAAAACACTGATGTATAAACCATTACGGCACATCACAATCTTGTAGCACCAATTCAGTACTTCAGGATGGTGATGGAAGTATGAGCTCTAGAGGCAGACCGGGTTGAAGCTCCAGCTGGACATTTACTAGCAAGTTATTTAAGACTCTGTGTTTCATTTTCCAAATTTGTAACCAATGGAAACAATAGCACCTATCTCATGCCTTGCTGTACGAATGAGCTAACATTTATAAAACACTATGTACACTGTTTGGCCCTGAGTATACATATAATAGGTTGGCACACAGTGATTTTAGAATTGTAAAAAATGAAATTATTAGTGTTAATAATTAACTAATAATGCAAATTATTAGTGTTACTAATATAGCAATGCCTAGAAAACTAAAATTAGGTAATCTGGTTCATCTGCTTTCTGTCAAATTCACTGGGAAAAGTTTGAAAATTGTTATGTTTTTGCTTGTTGAATAAAGGCTTATAAAACAAACTGTGTTTTTTCTCACATTTTTTTGAATAAAGTCATATAAACCACTTGAGCTAACTTCCTTTACTATAAAGACAATGTCTCTACGTAAATTGGCATCTTTGTCTCTAATTATAGAAAAAAACATCAGTTTTTCCAGGTATTGAAAGAATAAAACTGATATCATTCCTCCTATTTTAAAGAAGAGTTCCTAAGAACCCTATTATCTTTACATATTGCTACATGTTTAAAAATTCTAAGCCTGGGGTTTCTGTAGACTGGCAGGCTTTGTAGTTTTGGGTCTATATTACAGAATGGCTTCGGCGAGGATGAATAAGGTATTACTATTCAATCTACTCCATATGTTGCACACTGTTCGCTGTTTATAGTCACGTTTATGTAAAGTGCTTACCAAAATATAAATGGCTTAATGCACGATGCAGGCTTAGTCACGCTCAACAAATCCTTTATAGCTTTTAAAGATTCTTTAGTAAAGGAACCCTTCATGCATTGCTAAATGTAGGTATCTGAATTGATGAGCCATCAATTAATGATCCTATCCAAAATTTTTGTACCTGGGTAATAAAAGATCTTCTTTTTGGTCATCTGGCTTCTATGCACCCCTTCTATGTTGGAGACCCCCACCTTCAAGGCACTTGCAGAGTATGAAGAGATTCTGAACCTGTCCCTGGCTTCCCCAGCCTTCCTTATATGAGGCTTCAGGCACAAGACAAGGATTCTGTAGCTCAGAAACCATTCCTTGATTTGGCCAAACCTAGCGGCGTGGGGAGGGATGGTGCCGTACCCACTCTGGCCAGGGGGAGGGGTGCAGGTACAATAGCGGTGGCTTTTTCCAGGGGCAATAAAAACAGCAATTCCCACAGGAGCACCAAGCTCCTGCCAGCTTGCACGGGGCCAGCCCCTGGGACCGTGCTATTTGGTCACAGGAGCATGAAGACACCTGTTCAGTGCTGTGAGATTGAACATGGTTTCTCACTCTCCCTCGAGGCTTGGCTTGCCTACCCTCCCAGATTCTGTGAACTATGCAAAATACTGATAGCAAATCTCATTTCTTCCCTAAAATAGTGAAGCTTGGCTTGCATTGCTGCCCATCAAGAGCCCTCACAAATACATGAGCTAAAGAATGTGTCTTACAGAAAGCCTCATGAGTGCAATCTGTTCTCACCTGGGCTGGTGATTCATTGTACTCTCTTCATCATGACTCATCTCAACCGTATGGGAAATGTATACTTTCCCACATTTTAGTATTTATCAAAGTTACACATTCTTGTCTCAGACCTCGTTCTGCTAGGAGACTTATTATTAATTAAGCTTTCTGGTTATTCTCACACAAGAAAGGAATTCTCTAGATACATGCACTCAGGGTATTCTCTTTCATATTCTCCAACTGCCTACGAAGAATCGTGTAAATCAGTCTCCTCAGAATAAATCAAGCCCAAGATACTTTAAAGACTTAAGGGCCCTAGGACATCCCGCTTGTCCAGGAAGTATCCTTCTGGGGTCAGCTTGCCTGTCAGTGGCTTCTTGCAAATCTCACTAGAACTATTCCCTGTCTCTGATTTGCCTCATCATTCCGGTCTGTTCTACACAAATATTGAAATTTATGGCTGTGTTGCTATAGCTAATAGTCACTATGATATCATGATTTTCAGTTTATCAGATGGGTGGGTGGCTTTGATGGATATGAGTCCCTTCTGAGAGGTGATGGAATATTTTCTCTCAGAACATACCAAGCCCACAGCTGAAGCCTTCTTGCTGGGAGCAGGGCCTGGTGTCCCGTGTCTCCTCTGGAAAGGCCTTATAAGCACTCAGCACAATGGATGAAAATAGAACCATATCACATTATACAATGTCAGAATACTGTAAGCAATGGAAAGAATTTGCAAGCTTCCCCAGGCAAGGAAAGAAAATGTATTAATGAAAAGTTTAAAGACTCAGAATAGATTCAATATTCTAAGTACAGAAATTTCTGTATTTCTTTCTTCTGAGACAGAAATCTAATGGCAAATTATTTCTAGCCAAAGTTGTCCAACAAGCCAATAAGCAGAGCTAGAGAATCTGGGAAAGCTTGCTTATACAAAAGGAAATAGAGTATTTTATTCATGTGAACAAATTAAAAGATTTTCACAAGTGAAGTTAATTTTGATCCTGAACTAGCAACAAACACACAGAAAATTAAACATGCAAACAGATTATGATCATCACAGAGCAAAACAAGGATTGGTTTCATGCTTGTGAAGGATAGAAAAAGCAGAAAGAGACTTCTGTCCAGCAAAGGGGGGCCATTTTCAGAGAAAAAAAAATACTACCTTGTACTGTATGTAGGTAGGTGGGGTCTTCTACAGTTACACTGAATTTCCTCTACATCCTTGGTCCAGAAGAAGCCAGATGAACTGTGTGTGCATAAAAGTGACACCGAGTAGCAGAAGACGCCACCACCCTGGAGGCTGACCTCCAGGGTGGTGTGAGAAGAGTTTGTAGGGGTCTATACGGAGTGTTGATGGAGACATCTTGACAAGACGTTGGACAGACAGATGCCCGATGATCCCGACACCAGATGTCTACAGCTTCTGTATTCGCAGTCATGGTGCTTGAGGACTTGTTTGAAATCCTAAGAAAATGGAAACTAAGATGAAGTTTATGCTTATCCAGAAAAGAAGACTTAGTGTATAAATTAATAGGTTTGTTGAGACTAGTTATATTTATATTTGTAACATGCCTACTGTGTGTGTGTGTATACACACACACACACATTACATATACTATACATGCATGCTATTA
>RCUC01036444.1:0-12261 GCA_003697995.1 Taxidea taxus jeffersonii
TGGGATTCTGATGAGGACGGGGGCTGAGACCCCTGCCACCAACAGCCCTGCAGCCCCCACCCCACGAGAGGGAAAACGAATGCAACAGTGCTTACTCAGGAGGGGCCCTCAGGAGCCCCCCTGGGATGGAGCCAGAGAACCCTGCCCTCTGGCCCTTCCGGATGTGCCCATGGCCCTACCCCCCACCACGGGTCCCTACCCTCTACCTCCAGCTTGCCATTCAGTCATTCCCTAATGTCATTGCTTCCTTCGCCTGCCTCAGGTTGCTCTGACCACTCTGCCCCGACCTCCGACCTCCGGGGACTTATGGCCTCAGTTAAGGCCATGTGAAGTCACCCTCCCATACTGGCTCCTCATCGATTCAGCCTGCCTCCTCAGGAAGGCTCCACTGGTTGTCTGACCCTCTTAGCCTCCCTGTCCCTGTCCCCTCCCTGCATTCCTTTCTGCTGGTATCTGTCAGTATCTTCTGCTGGTATCTGTCAGTATCTTGAAGGCACTGAGGCCCAGAGAGGGCAGGGCCTTACAGGCAGAGCAGGCCCTGGAACCAGGCCTCCTGACTCCCAGGCCCCAGGCCCCTGCTGCCTATTATGGAAACTTCTCTGTCCTGTGCTGCCTCTTGAATCCCCTGAAGGCCCAGCTGAGCAAGCTTGGGCCCCCACACAAGTGGGCAGGTGGGCCTGGCCTTTGAGTACAGCTCCCTGCTCCCACTCTTCCCTCCCCCAGGGTCCATCTCTCCCTGTTCTGTCTTCCTCCCCTCCTAGGCTAGGGCCGTCAACCAGGCAGAGGGCAGCTGGAGAGCCCTGCTGCTAGCTGAGGGTGGGTGGCTTTACATCACTGAGGGGAACTCTGGGAAGGCTGTCCTTAGGGTGGGGGACCATGCTTGTCCATTCTGGGAAACAGCATCAGCGCTGTTAGTGCCTGTCTCCATGGTGACCTGAGGGCAGGAACAATCACAGGGACAGTGTGATGTATGCAGAGGAGTGGGGGTGGTTGGTGGAGGGTTGGCGGGGGCACATGGCATCCTAGGGGTTTCTGAGTGGGAAATGGAGGAGGGGCACCCATCTTTTCCTCCCACCTCATGCCGCGGCTCAGGGTCTGAGGGGGCAGAGGGGTAGGACCAGGGGGACCTTCCTTCCATCTTGAGGAATTGGGATGGGAAGATACGGGGAAACACAAAGGGGCAAGGACAGAGGACACACAGACAGATCTGCAACGAGCTCTGTTGTGGGGCCCAGGGACCTAGCCCACGTTGGGGTGCTTGGAAACAACTTACAGCTTCACATGCCAGCAGAAGAATCAAAATGAAAACTCAGACACAGCTGGGGAGCCCCCAGAAGACATGTCAGCTTCTTTTGCCATCTGCCAGCAGCGGGGTGTCCCTGTAACACACCACAAAGAGGCTGCCTAGGGGAAGGCACATGATGGAGGAGGGAACCATTACTTCTCAGGGCCAGTTCTATGTGTCTTACTTTGGGCTTTTTCCCCCTCCAGCCTGTCTTGTTGACTTTCTAAGTAGCGGAAAGATGCAGCCAGCCAGGAGCATGTCATGTTTGCGTGTGGCATAGCTATGCCTGCATTTTTAAAAAGGCTTTGTTAAGGAGAGGCTGATGAGTGAGTGACGTTCGCCGGGTCTTGTTGATAACATGAGTGAGCTCCCCAGTCCTGGAGTGGGATCTCAGGGAGAAAGGACAGCAGGGGGCTGGGAATGCCCAAGAGGGAGGCATCCATGGGCATGTGTGGTTCAGGGAACTGGCAGGTTCTTGCCAGGAGACTTCACCTTCTCTCATTGATGTATAGATCCACTTGTCATTCCTTCCTTCCATTGTTTCTGAGCATCTTCTGTGTGGCGTGCTATGTTCTGAGGCCTTTGGAAGCCACCTGTCCCTTGTGCAGTCTCATGAGGGCCTGTTGGTAAAGCATCATGGATGCTCAGAGGTTTGGCTTGTGTGACAATAAATGACCAAGGAGAAGGAGATCCGATGAAGACTGACGGTCAGCTGCTGCTTCCTCTGTTCCTGTCTGCGCTATAATTCCAGGCATCCCTCCTGCTCAGGAGCTGCTCTTGGGGACATGGATCATGGCAACAGTATAGGCTGGGGAAATGTGCTCTTGGGGGAGACCCCCTAAGGCCACACAGGCATAGGCACGGACTGCCCCACCACCACACACTCACATCTGTGTGCGCACACCTCAGTATGCACACTCTTACCTAGCTTAGATGCCCACATCTCCCAGCATGCAAGAGGCATCCATAGGGACAGGCATGGGGAGCTGGTGCAGAAAGCCACTGAAGGTGGTTGGCATGGCCGTGGGATGGCAGCCCTGCGTTCTAGGTTCTAGTCCCACCTGTGCCCTCCTGAGCTCCTGACTCATCTCCATCTGTTGTGAGGATGGGCAGTCCATTTGAAGTCAGTGAATGTATTGAGCCCTCAGGGCAAGCCAAGCACTGAGGCTCTGAAGATGAATGAGGCTCTCCCCTGAGGAGCAGAAGACCCACAACTTAGCTGCTGAAAGCAGCCATTCTTCTCGCAGTTGCTATGGGCGGGAATCTGAGTTCAATGGGGCTGCATGCCTCTGGCTCCAAGTCTCTAACAGGGATGCAGTCAAGCTGTCCCCCCAGGATGTGGTCACCACAAGTCTTCACTGGGATTGGAGAGTCCCCCACAAACTCACTCACGAGGCGGTCAGGAAGCGCAGGTCGTTTGTTGCCTGTTGGCTGGAGTCTCCGTTCCTCACCACAGGGGCCTCCATGGGCTCTCTGAGCACTCCCACGACCTGGCAACTGGTGTACCCCAGAGCAAGAAATCAGACTAAGAGAGAGAGCCCAAGGCAAGCCTTTTATAACCTTTTAAGACTTTTATAATCTAATCTCACAAATGACATGCCATCACTTCTGCGCACGTTATCAGTCATGCAGACCCATCCTGACACAGCGTAGGCTACCCCACAGTGTGAATACCAGGAGGTGAGGGTCGCAGGGTCCTTCCTAGAGACCACCTGCCATACCACCTGAGTCTCAGCCAAGTGCAGAGTGTTGACGCTGGAGCTGTTGTTACCCTGGGCCACTGTGCGGTTAGCTGGGCTCTTGGCCTCAAAGTTGGGGTCCCTACCTCCCCTCCAGGCTTCTGCTCAGCCACCTGCAGTGAGAGCAGATAGAGCACATGTGGCCAGAGGGGCTTCTGGTGCCTGAAGGAGTTGACTGAGATGGGCACAAGGGCCACAGCTGGGGGAGGAGGGCATCAGAGGGTTGGCCTGCCCCCATCTCACCAGCATGTTCTCCATACTCCATGGCCTTGTCCCTCTGTTACTTGGGTGTCTGCATCCTCACGCCTCAGCCAGGACTTGGGGACAAGCTCTGACGGTGTACCTGGGAGGGAGGGGTGATGGGTGAGGACAGATACAGCCTAGCATGGTGGGATCCTCTCTCTGAGGAAGAGTCTGGTGTGTGGGGTGGGAGGTGGGTGTTTGTGCCACCTCCGCTCTCCCATGCTCCCAGACCAGCCTAGTTCCACACCTGCTAGGAAGTGGTTTTGTGGTCAGGCAAGGGAAGGGCATGAAGGCAGGAGAGGCCTGGGGAAGGAGAGGCCCCTTAGGTGTGCCTGGTACTGGCTCGGGCCTGCCAGCCCCTCTCCCCGCTCTCTCTCTCTCTTTCCCTCTCTCCTCTCAGGTGTTCCCCTGCTGTTTGTTATCCCTTGGGGCATTGTCAAGTACCTCTATGAGGATGAGGGGTGAGTGTCCTGCTCCTGGGTCCCCATCCTCGGACACCATGGGATTCCTTGGCCCCTGGGGCACATTGCTACTACCTGTTGGGAGACTAAACTGAGGGACCAGGAGCTTAATTTACAGATTTAGTTCTCTAGTACCCCTTCCCTGTCCCTCCCTGGGACTGTGTGATGGCAGATGGTGCTGGGTCCAAGGGGCATGTAATGGCTTTTCTGTAATAATTATGAAATGTCTCTGCTATTTTGTGTATAATGCTAGGCACACACTTGACTGTTCATGGGTTCCTAAAGGGGCCATGTGTATCTTTCTGACCATGTATTTAGGACTCTGGCTGTGTGTGTGTGTGGCTTGAAGGACTCTGTGAGTCTGTGGGACTGGTTGTTGGGTGGCTCATGGTGGCTGTGTGTGTGTGTGCCCCCGGGCCTGCTCTGTGAGCTGGGGGCTCTGTGTCTCCCTTCCCCTCCAGCTGCTGGACCAGGAACTCCAACATGAATTACTGGCTCATCATCCGGCTGCCCATTCTCTTTGCCATTGGGGTGAGTGACGGTGTGGGGGCAGGCGTGGCAGTTCTGGCATCCGGAGCTACTGCGGAAAGGCTGGGAGATTGTGGGTGTTTTGAGAGGGCCCCCAGTCACCCCCTCCTGTCTGCCATGCAGGTGAACTTCCTCATCTTTATCCGGGTCATCTGCATTGTGGTGTCCAAGCTCAAAGCCAATGTCATGTGCAAGACGGACATCAAGTGCAGGTGATGTGCCCGAGCTATCTCTACGGGGTCCTCTCAGCCCTTGCTTCTGGAAGAGAGGGACAAATCCTGGGGTGCTGAGCTCAGGACCTCACATGACCTTCTTCTCCCACCTGGGTCAGCCTGGGACCCCAAGCCTTGTCCTTAGCACTGGACCTGGGCAGCTCCTGGGCTTCTGGGGGTGTTGACCTCTACTTCCCCCCTGCCAGGCAGCCCAGCCCAGTGTGTCTGGGGTGGTAGTGTCTGCTGCCCCAGATGTGGGGTCGGGGCACAGAAAGGGGGAAAGATTCTATTGGGAGAGATCCAGAATGATGTCTTCACCCCCCCGTCCCCTAGACTTGCCAAATCCACACTGACACTCATCCCTCTGCTGGGGACCCATGAGGTCGTCTTTGCTTTTGTGATGGACGAACACGCCCGGGGGACGCTGCGCTTCATAAAGCTGTTCACAGAGTTGTCCTTCACCTCCTTCCAGGTGAGCTCATGACCTCCTCACTTGCCAGGTCACAGAGTGGGAGTGGGGTAGAGACCGGGCCGATGGGCACGCTGAGGCCCAGAGAGAAAGCAGGCTATGCCCAGAGTTTTGTGGCCGGAGCAGAGCCGAGGCTAGAATCGGCTCCTGGAACCCTCATTTGGGACATGACGCCTTCCCAGAGGCAGCCATGGGCATCCTGCCTGGCATCACAGCGGCTGGATACCGGGCTGTTGCTGGGCGCAGACACCTTGCCAGGGGCTTTGCATACATTATCCTCTTAGCAACCCAGAGGCCTGCGGGTCGCCCGATTTTACAGAGGGGGAAACTGATGCTCGGAGGTGTTAAAACAAGATGTGCCACATCACATGGTTTCCAAAGCCAAGGATTCATCCTCTCCCCTAGTATTAGCTGATCCTGCAGGTGTAGATATATGAGAGCCTGGTCCCAGTCCCTCAGGAGGCCTGTGGGAGGGCCACATGCATGTAGGCCCGTGCGCGTGTTCTTCACGTATGTGCGCGCACACACACACACACACACACACACACACACACACATCACAGCTCTGGAGCACCGAGTGTGCTGAGTGAGCAGACGGAGCCATGGTGGGGAAGATGGCCCATGATCAGAGGACTTCCTAGGGTCAGACCTCCTCAAGGAGGAAGAGCTTCTGCAGTATCTAAGCAAGGGGCCTTCTTGTTTCTCCAGAAAGGAAAGGAGAAGGAACCCACTACTTGGGCTCTGGGCCTATTGGGGCTGCCCATTCTGAGGAGGTGGGTGTTGGGACCTGAGCCCCAAGGAGTTCAGGGTCTCCTGTAGGGCACCTCCCTCCCGCTTCCTCCCTGCTGACATGACTCTTGTTTCCAGGGGCTGATGGTCGCCATTTTGTACTGCTTTGTCAACAATGAGGTAAGGTCTGAGGGGGAACAGTGGGGACCCGTATGGGATGCTACCATGCTTATAGGCTATTCTGGAGTTGTCAATGGGGACTCCCATCCATCTTGTCAGCTGAAACCCCCTACACATCTCACTAGGCACTAGACCTGAGGAAGCATCTTGTCCATGCATTGTTTTGTGTACACGGGTCTCTTTCTCTCACACACACACATAGGCATACCCTAATTGGTGTGAACTTGGAGAAGACCCAGCCTGGTGTGAAGGGGGTCCAGAGTGAACAGGTGGTGGTTAAAAGATGATTCAACAGCAGACGTACCCAAGTCACATACTGGGGCTTTAGTAATCACTATCTTATTTGTCACTGCTTCCCCCACCACCACCAAAAAAAGATCCCTGCTAAAATTATGGTTTTAATATTCCCATTTTTCACACATGAGATCATTGGTGATCAGAGAGAATAGGAAGCATGCCCCAGGTTTGGCCTGGAAGTGGAGGCAGAGTTGGGACTGGAATGCATTCTAACAGAAAGAGGGACATGCCCACTGTGTGTGTGCAGGGGAGAGCCCCGCCTACCATGGCAAAGAGGTGCATTCCTCCAGGGGCTTTCTGCTTGCTGTGGTGGAAGAAGGGGGCTGCTGCTAATCCCCACACCCTCTCCTGTGGATCCTCCTGGACCATAGCCCTCCCCTCCCCGAGACCGTCAGCCCCTGGGGAGAGGTACCTGTGCCTATGGTGCCTGGGGAAGGCCCCTTCCACCCAGGTACCCAGTTTTGTGCTGGAGCAGATCAAGAGCAGCCCCATGCCATCAGACCGGGTGTCACAAATGCCACAGCAGCCCCTCCCCCTTCCTTCCAGGAGGGAAACAAATGGTAATACTAGATGTGGTGTGGGTGCCCTCTAGGGAAGTAGCCACAGTTCGGGAAGGAAGAGAGGGTGGGAAATCTTCCATTCCAGACTCTGGGGAGCCATTGGAGACCTCTCTTAACTCTGTTCAGACCCAGGTGAGGGTTTATATCCATGAGTCTGGGGCTCAAATGACCCGAGGACACGGCTCCTCCAAGAGCCAGTGCTCCTGGTGTGGCTTCTGTCACCGAGTCTGGGATCCCGGAGTTCAGAGATCTCAAGAGTCTACATTCATACATTACTTTCACATGTGCTGTGGGCATGGGGGACATGGCAGTGTGTCGGGACCTTGGTATTTCAGGGAGCCTTGGGATGGCTCAGAGCGCAATGGGTCGTGGTGGGACAGAGGTGGGACGCGGGCTGTGGCTTCAGGTCCCTGCTCCCATCCAGGCCCCACCGCTTAATGAGCTGTGCAGCTTTGGGCAAGTCACAGTAGGACACCTGTCTCCTCTTCTGCAAAGTGGAGTTAATGATGCTCAGAGCACATGGATCTCTAAAAGGGAGGGAGACGCTTCCTGAATGTTTACTGTGTATAAGGTGCTCACGTGTTTTAGTAAATGCAGTAAGGGGCTATTGTCATTATACAGGTGAGAAAATTAAGGTTTGGCAAAATGAAATGGATAGCCCTAGTTCAATAGTTCGAAGGTGGTGGAGCTGGTGGACAGGGAGGGGTCTCCACTAATGGCTCAGGGCTGCAGAGGCTGGGAAGGGGAGGCAGGGCCAGGCACAGAGTGGCCCACAGAGGCATTCTGGCTATTCCTACGGCCGGTCTCAGAGGGCTGACCAGGCTTCGAGCTGGGTGGGTGGGGAAAGGAGAGGAGGCCAGTGCAGAGAACATTCATAGGGGCCTTGTCCTCCAGACAGGCCCTTGCTCCATGGGAGGCACACGAGGTACCAGCCTAGCTCTTCCCCACACCTGAGCCCTCACAAGGAACTTCCTAAAGAACTGAAGAAAATGCTGAGAGACAAGGAACCAGCAGCTCCGCAGGGCAGCACTTCCCTCAGGAATGGCTCTCAGCCAGAGGGGTGATGTGCCTGCTGGCCCCAAGCACTGCTACTTTACTTCCCAGGGACGGGGCAGGGTGGCATGTGTCCCCGTGCAGGCTGGAGTGATGAGGCTCCCTTCTGCACCTTCTCACCTTCTCGTTCCCTCGCGGTTCCTGTTTCTCCCTCCTCTCTCCCCTTCCCCAAAGCCTTGCCAGCAGCACGTGCTTCCCCCAACACACATGCTTGCCAGCCTTCCCCACCACTTCTGTAGAAAGTCTCCTGAGCCCTGGCTGAGTCTCCTTCCGGCTCTCTTCCTCAAAGCCCGTCACCCATCACCTCCCTGCCTCATCAACCCCCCAGGGCTGGCCTAGCTTTGTCAGGAGGGAGGGGTGGGCACACATCCCATTGGACCCTTGGCAACCAATGACCCCTGAGTCACCAGAACCCCAGCTGGCCTCTCCGCTTGGGCTCTCCAAGGCTCAGGCGGTGGGGGTTCAGGAGGCCTGCTCCAACACTTGCCTGGTTCTAGCGTGCCGCCCAGTTCCCAGAGATGCCTCAAGCCCTGGCTCCTCCCGGCACCAGAACAGACATGTCACCTTCACTTGGCCTCAAAAACACACGTGGCTCCTGGGCTGAGATCTCTGTCCACAAAAGCTGTCCCAGGGCTGCCGTGGCAATGCCAGGTCCTTGTGACCTGAAAAGATGGCCTGGACATGGATCCTGCCTCAGCTGCCAGAAGAGCAGACCTAGGGGATGGGAGGCCTGGGGGTGGTTCTACCGTGGCTCACGTGTCCTCTCGCCATGGCTCTGACCCAGGAGCCTGAGTGTCAATCCCAGATCTGCCACTATTCAGTTGTGGCACATGAGCAGTCACTTTGCCTCTCCTCACAAGTGTAGACAGAAGTGAGTGAGCTTCATGCATTCCTCCCAAATCCCAGAGCCTGGGGCCTGGCCGGACAGGACTTCAGAGGCAGGGAGTCAGGTAAACTTAGCAGGTGAGGAAGTATACACAAGGAGCCCTGTGTCAGATGCTTGTTTTGTCACTCGCTCCTTCCCTCAGCTCACTTACAAAGCACTGTGGAGGGCCTGCTGTATGTGGGGCACGGCGCTAGGTCTGGGGATCCCAGATAAGGACGAGTTGGTCCCGGCGGAAAGGACAGCATGGGTCAGAGCTCTGAGAAGTCCCAGGCCGGTCTCTTTTCCTGCCGGTGTCCAGGAAACCACCTCAGTCCCTGAAGTAGCTTCCCACAGATGTGCCTCCATTTACCCTCCTTCTCCCCAGCCTCTGCAGTTAAGGCTGTGAGACCAGATGGGCCTCCATGCTGCTGCACAAGCAGAGGCCCCTATCCCCCTGGGGTCTCCCCATACCTCCTGTTGGCACACTCACCACAGGTACCCAACCAGGCAGTGAGCTGGCATAGAACAGGGCAGCTGGACGCACGGTCTGCTCTGCCTCCCTCTGGCACCCACACCTGGGTCCCCCATGCTGCTGCCCAAGACACCAAGGCAGTCCTGGGAGGCAGGCTCTGGCCGCCTGAGCTCCATGCTTCTCTGAAGTCAGGCTCTCCCTCCTCCTTGTCTTCTCCCTCCAGCTCCGGTCTCCACATTGCTCTCACTCTCGTTCTCTTCCGTTAAACAATAACGTGATGGATTGCGGAGGGGACTTAGCTGAGTCACAGAGTTTAGAGATGGAAGAGACCAATTAGATCATCAACCTCATCTCTCTCCTGAGGAGAGGCGGAAAATAAGAGACAACGATAAACAGTTTTATTGGCATATTAATTTAGGCGCCCGAAGGCCTTGACTTGTGTCTCTTAATATAATGCAGTGGATATTTTTTCCCCCTTCCCTGCTAATGTAATAAAGGGGCCATTTCGTGGACAATTGGTTTGCATGATGGCTGTCGTTTACCTCCTTTTCCCACGGAAGGTCCAGCTGGAGTTTCGGAGGAGCTGGGAGCGCTGGCGGCTCAAGCACTTGCACACCCAGGGGGACAGCAGCATGAGGCCCCTCAAGTGCCCCACCAGCAGCCTGAGCAGCGGGGGCACCGTGGGCAGCAGCGTCTATGCAGCCACCTGCCAGGCCTCCTGCAGTTAAGACCCCCGCACCTGCCCTCCCTGTGGTCTCGCTGCTTGCTCGCTGGCTGGCCATCCCAGGTGGGAGAGCCCCTGCCAGGGCTGGGGGCGGGGGGGTAGGGACACACGCTCGCATGCATCCCTGCTTTCCCTTCCCAAAGCCATCAGATAGGCAAATGGGCAGTGCCTCCTGGGACCTGTGGCCACATTTCCTCTGCAGAGAAACAGCTCTGCTAATTTGATCACTGTGGCAGTAGGAGAGAAAAACCGATTGCTGCTGAACTGAGGATTTCTTCCCGTGAAGCCACCAGGCCCCTGGGGTACCCCAAGACAGAGCAGCAAATCAGCCCCGGACTCGCACTCAAGGTCAATGGCTTATTAGCGGGATCGGGGCGTGTGAGAGAAGAGGCTCGTATAACCCAGCCACATAGAGCTGAGGGAACGCAAGCCAACCCTGCTTGCCTCCGGTTGGGTCACCATCCCCACCACCTCCCTGTGAAGGGATGCTTCTCCCACGTGTCCGTTGCCTGTTCATCTTGCCCGGTCATCTCACTACCCAGCTTCTTGGTGGGGGCTTTGTCTGGGCTTCCAGCAGCAGCTATTTCTAGAAGTGGCTGTGGGTGGTGTTGGACGTGAAAGCTGAGAAGGTGCCCAACGGGTTCCTTTGCTGGTGCCCGCTTCTCCCCTGGGCGAGTGCCCTGCTTGGGTTCCCGTTACCCTATGCCCCAGGAGCAGGGCAGGCCCACTGCTGAGGAGCCCAGCATCTGGGACGAGCTCTGAATTCTGTTCTAGAGATGCTCCAGAACCCTCTGGGGTTCAACGAGGAAACTTCAGGACCACCTGCACTGGGTGATCCACTGTACCTGTAACTCTTAGGAACCCAGAGGGCTGAGAACTTTGCTTCCGCCTCTCCGGGGAAAGGCTTTTTGTGACCAGATTATGTATCTTGCACGGGAGTTCGGCTGTGCCCTCTGACTTTAAGAGACTTCTGGGGTAAAACTACCAGTCGCCGCTGCTACCATGGAGGCAGTCTTCCCCTATCCTTGGTTTCTTCCCCTTGAAAGTCCCCCACTTGGGAGCTTGTATATACTTGATTCATTTTTCTTTATTGCTGTGAACCGTCTGCATGTGCAAATGTGCGATTCTGATTTCCCCCACCTGATGGAAAAAAGGACAAAATCATTGTGATTGTGGTGGTATTGAGGGGACTGGGGCATAATGGATTTGACTCAGCCACAGTTTGAGCTCATCAGTGTTTTCCCGGCCTCCGGTTTCATCCCACAAACAATGAGCAGCAGAGAGGCTACATAGGGGAAGCCTCTCTGTCCTGCCCCTGCCATGAGGAGAGGGCAGACAGGGCAGAGACCCAGACAAAAGGGAGACAGCCATCCCAGGGAGGATGGCAATGGAGTCTGTGGATGCAAAGGAAGTTTCCAGAGTAGGAGAGAGCTTTTAAGGGATTCCAGACCTCCTGGGAAGGCACAGGGAGTAGCTTCAAGTGAATTCCCTTATGGGTCCATCTCTCCCTCCTCCTCCCTAAGTGGTGGGGGACCCTCCCCCCAAACCTTGCACCACACACATTTTTCTGTGCCTCTCAGAGAGGCATGTGATGTACAGGGGAAATAATAATGGGACATAAAACACATCAAGCAGAAAATTTCTTATACTTCAGCTTCAGTGGAGTGTTGTATCTATGTTAATGGGGAAGTTAAACCCCAGGCTAAAGAAGAATTGTGCAGAGTTGCTCCTGGAGAAAATGTAGAGAGGTGGGGGATGCGGTAGAGGGAACCCCTGCTTCCCTGGAATAAGGGAGGATTTTCCAACAGGCCCCACTCCTTGGCTTTCTTTTTAGATAGGGGTAAAGGAGGAGATGAACACCTGTGAGTTGATGTGGGATACAATTCTGGTGCCAGTGTTTCAGTTTGGGATAAACTGGAAGATTTTGAGAATCATTAATACACCACATAGCAAAAAAAGAAAGAACCAGGTTGATATAACCTGAGAGAAATAAATTGTTGAGGGGGCACAAGTTGTGGGGAGGAAGTGTTTAGTTAGACACCAGGGATGCTCAGATAGTTTGGTTTAAACTGTAGGTAGAGTTCTTTTCCCAGCTGGTACTGATTCCTGATCTCCAAAGGCTCATCACACCCCCATGCTCCAAGCCTTATAACACTAAGAACCATTTCCTTCATAGATATGTATCAGATACTGAAGAAGTATTTTCTTTGCTCCAAGACCCACATTATTAATATTCATTTGATTGGCAGTGTACTCCCGCCAAACTATTCTCAAGCTCTCCTGAGCTAAATATAACTCTAAGAGATCTGGGAAAAATCCCATGCCACGTATTCCCAAATTCCACTAGCTGTTTACATGTGTGACGCCAAAGTGGGAAGCTTGCTGCACACAACTTCTCTGCCTCTGTCCCGGGGATACAACTGCGGACCAGCGGGTGTGGACGG